>JAVTVY010039253.1:0-174859 GCA_036873755.1 Hanleya hanleyi | reverse complement strand
ACTAGCTTTCAGAGGGGAATTGAAGAAGACGAAACCCCGTTAATACGCAGTGCGGAAGAACTCCGGCAAGATATAAGAAGAGAAGAGGATAGACGGTTGCAAAGGATAAGTGAACAACAGGACCAAGAAATAAACAGAATGGAGGCCGTAGAAGAAGAAGAAGAAGAAGAAAACGACAGTGATATAACGGATGGGGGCCAAGACGGCGAGCTTCCCTGGTTAACTAGTAGACCTCCAACAACAACAACAACCACGTTGCCTGCCGATACGCCCAGTATAACGACTTCGGCTGAAGACCGTGCAGGGTTAAATAGACTTCCAACAACGTTCGAAACTCCCAGTATAACGGCTGCAGAAACATCACCACCACGATGTCAACACGAATCCGAGGTATCACGCCTCAACGAAGTGATTAACATTATGCGGGGAGCCATGCAGGGAATGGAGACGACAATGCAAGGAATGGATGCGGAGATTTCCAGACAAAAGAAAGAACTCCATAAAGAAGAAAAATTATCACAATGTAGTGTATGTACCGAAGAAGAGAGCCTGTATGCAGTCTTGCCGTGTGGACATCTTTGTATGTGCAAAGATTGTTGGGTAACACTGACGTGTGTCGGGGATATGTGCCGTTGCCACGACGCAGGAGAAAACCATCTCAAAATAAAATGTCCCATCTGCAGGAAGCAAGTGGGAGGGGTAAAGAGAATATACCGCGCATAAGTGTAACACTTCAAAGGCCCTTTTCAGGGCCAACCATCTTTCTCGGAAGAGAAAACTTCTTTCAAAAGCACAAAAAAATTAACACCAGCCCCCATCATCCTTTTTCCAAAAAAAAAAATTTTTCAAAAAAAAAAAAAAAAATCTTCACACTGTCAAGGTGAATTTTTTTTTATTTTTTTTATTTTTGAGGTAGTGGGTCGAGTGAGGTATCAAATTGAAGCTGCCGTGAAATGCTTCACATTGATTCCTCACTCGACCCCATTGGACCATTAGGGGCTTCCCTAGCTCCAAAAAGGCTATTTTGAAGGTCGATATCGACCTTCATTTTTTATTTTTTTTATTTTGGAGGTAGTGGGTCGAGTGAGGTATCAAATTGAAGCTGACGTGAAGGAGCATCTGTTGATACCTCACTCGACCCCATTGGACCATTAGGGGCTCCCCTAGCTCCAAGAAGGCTATTTTGAAGGTCGATATGCACCTTCATTTTTTATTTTTTTTATTTTGGAGGTAGTGGGTCGAGTGAGGTATCAAATTGAAGCTGACGTGAAGAGGTATCTGTTGATAGCTGACGTGAAATGCTTCACATTGATTCCTCACTCGACCCCATTGGACCATTAGGGGCTTCCCTAGCTCCAAAAAGGCTATTTTGAAGGTCGATATCGACCTTCATTTTTTATTTTTTTTATTTTGGAGGTAGTGGGTCGAGTGAGGTATCAAATTGAAGCTGACGTGAAGAGGTATCTGTTGATATCTCACTCGACCCCATTGGACCATTAGGGGTTCCCCTAGCTCCAAAAAGGCTATTTTGAAGGTCGATATCGACCTTCATTTATGAAAATAGCCTTTTTGGAGCTAGGAGAGCCCCTAGTGGCCCGATGGGACCGAGTGAGGTATCAAATTGAAGCTGACGTGAAGGGGTATCTGTTGATACCTCACTCGACCCCACTGGACCATTAGGGGCTCGCCTAGCTCCAAAAAAGCTATTTTGAAGGTGGATATCCACCTTGATTTTTTGATTTTTTTTTTTTTTTTATTTTGCAGGTAGTGGGTCAAGTGAGGTATCAAATTGAAGGTGACGTGAAGGAGCATCTGATGGACTGGGTGTGGGATTGAATTAGGGTGATTCTGCGCATGCGCGGAGGCCGAAGGGCATGAAAATAGCCTTTTTGGAGCTAGGAGAGCCCCTAGTGGCCCGATGGGACCGAGTGAGGTATCAAATTGAAGCTGACGTGAAGGGGTATCTGTTGATACCTCACTCGACCCCATTGGACCATTAGGGGCTCGCCTAGCTCCAAAAAAGCTATTTTGAAGGTGGATATCCACCTTGATTTTTTTATTTTTTTATTTTTTTTTATTTTGGAGGTAGTGGGTCGAGTGAGGTATCAAATTGAAGCTGACGTGAAGGAGCATCTGATAGACTGGGTGTGGGATTGAATTAGGGTGATTCTGCGCATGCGCGAAGGCCGAAGGCTATGAAAATAGCCTTTTTGGAGCTAGGAGAACCCCTAGTGGCCCGATGGGACCGAGTGAGGTATCAATGTGAAGCATTCATGAAGGGGCATCTGATGGACTGGTGTGGGTTGAACTATCGGCATTCTGCGCATGCGCGAGAATGGAAATAGACGTTTTGGAGCTATTTTACTATTAAAAAAGGAAAAAAGAATGAACACTAAGCATTTTTTTAATTTTCTACTATTTTTATTAACACAGAATGAACGTATTCACAAGGGTATTGAATTTAATACAATTATATCTGAGTATTGAATTTTTAATACAATTAACAGTCAAAAAACTCTGAAATTTTTAATACCATTATACGCTCTCCAGATCAATAAATGTGTATGGTAAATGTTTTTCAACACTTGTTCTCCTCCTCAATAGTTCGCCAACAAGACTTGTATGAATTCATCATCGTCTTTCCGTCCTTGGTGCACATAGATGTACGTAATAATCTCTTCACGTGGAATTTTGGCAGGGCAAGCCGCTTCCACTCCCAGGGCAATTTGCTGCTCGGTCACCTTCTGTAGTGCTTCAGTGATGCTCGCGTATGAGGGTACCAGAGTGTCCATGCGAGGTATGATGAGCTGCAGGACTGTGTCGATGTACTTCTGGTAAATATAGTGAGATACCTGGTAGGACAGAGCTTCACGAATTTTACTGGCAAGACTCTGCAACTCCCGCCACGCCGTTAATTTCAAAGTGACACCTTGAGGACAAGCAACAAGCTCTTGCGTATCTAACCGCCTTCGCCATTTTCGAATATGCACCAGGAGCTGATCGTTGAAATAAGCACAGCTCACAAAGATGTCGTCACCCACATGAAATTTCGCTTCGTCATTCCCCTGGTCGCGAATAACCGCATCGATGGCGTAATCAAGGGCCTCCAGTTTTTGCCAGGTGTCAGAGTTCAGGGCAATATGCTTACCAGGTCTGTCGTTAAAGCCCGCTGCATTAAAATGCACTTCCTCGTCTTTCACACTCACAGTTAAATAGGGTGAGAGCTCCCAAATGTCCTTGTGGGCTGCCTGGTTAGCCTCTTGGATCAGGTTGTTGATCTCCTGGACAGACATAGGAAGTTGAAATTGTGCTTTCAAAGACACTTCCTGGGGTACTACTGGCTGCTCAACCACAGGTATTTGTAACGGTGTTAGTCGAGGGCGTTTGGGTCGTCCAGCACGTTTAGCAGGTGTACTCTCTGGGCTAGTGGTGTACGTACGTTTACCAGCTGTACGCTCTTCGGTAGTATCCATCACTAAGATATCTTCATCTTGTATAACGTCGTCGGCTTCAAGTAGATGTGCTAGTTCTTCATTTTCCGTCTTCTTCAGCGCCTCCACGAAGGCTAGAAATGCACAAGGACCACGGCGCGGTAGATCATCGAGGAGAGCTCTGTTTTGTCCTGAAGGAGTCTTCGCCGCCATGATATTTTCGACACCCTGTTTCAGGAGTATGTTATCGGCCATAAGCACATCACATAATGCGCCCACATGCTCCATCTCATCAACCAGGCGAACACGGTTCTTTCGAAGCGTAACTAGGTCGGCTGACTCCATGACTGTGGGCTGGTGAGTAACTAATACCGTGTAAAAGTCTGGTGAATTTGCACTGGTAAAATGGAATATAGTAAAACGGTTCTCCACAGCTGATACAAGTAGGCAAGCAGGCTGGATGGCTGACTAGAGGTGAAGCAAGCAGGCAGGCAGGCAGGCAGGTAGACAGGCTGGGAGGCTGGTCAGGTCAGGTAAGTCACAGTGCTACGCAAAGATAGTGCAATGAATACACCCCTACCCTAAAAATGGACTCCTTTTATACGTTTTTCTACAACCCACCACCCACATTTGTATCCACCACCCACCTCTGGGTCCCACCACCCACATGGGTACCCACCACCCACATTTGTACCCACCACCCACATGTACCCACCACCCATATTTGTACCCACCACCCACATTGGGGTCCCACCACCCACACACACACACACACACGCCGCAGGTCCCACCACCCACAGGGGGGTACCCACCACCCACAGGGGGGTACCCACCACCCACATCGGTACCCACCACCCACCACCCACTACGTACCCACCACCCACATCGGTACCCACCACCCACACCCACAACGTACCCACCACCCACATCGGTACCCACCACCCACACCCACACACACACCGCCATGTTAAACACAGCACCCACCACCCACAGGGGGGTACCCACCACCCACATGGGTACCCACCACCCAGCACCCACCACCCACATGTAAGCACCCACCACCCACATTTGTACCCACCACCCACCAATGTACCCACCACCCACATGGGGTACCCACCACCCACATTGGGTACCCACCACCCACCACCCACTACGTACCCACCACCCACATTTGGTACCCACCACCCACCACCCACAACGTACCCACCACCCACATGGGTACCCACCACCCACACCCACAACGTACCCACCACCCACATGGGTACCCACCACCCACACCCACACACACACCGCCATGTTAAACACAGCACCCACCACCCACAGGGTGGTACCCACCACCCACATGGGTACCCACCACCCACCACCCACTACGTACCCACCACCCACATGGGTACCCACCACCCACCACCCACAACGTACCCACCACCCACATCGGTACCCACCACCCACACACCACACATGCGCATGCGCACACACCCAATTGTGACGTCATCCCAGGTTCTGCGCATGCGCACTGACGCGCTGTTAACCGAATTTACGCCTACTATACTACTGACCGGCTACCTGTCGAGTGTTTCACACTTCGAAACGAACGACTTCCGTCGTTCTACTTTTTTCAGAATTAGGTTCTTTTGAGAAATACCCGAATTGTGAATTGAATTGAAATTTATTTCACGAATAATATATATAGCTTTCTGAATAAGTTATCACATATACTTTGGCGGATTAAAAAAAAATATGGGGCCGGTTTTGTCCACTTACTCATGAGTGAAAACGGAATTGAACTGAAATGACACAAAACAGGTTTACATAAAAATTAAAAAAAATATAGGGAACTTCTGTTCTAACACCTCACGCATGCAGTTGGCAATATAATATCACACATATGTCTATGTATTATATGAGGATATCCCATCCTTGATGGAAATGTCTAACTCTCATTTCCCGAGAGTTGTACGGGTATTGTTCAAGGTTATCACATCTACGATTGGTAGCTGCGAGCTATGAAACCGTCGAGAAGAATTTCAATACATATTCACTATTCCAAATCATCCACATACTATGTATAACTGTATGTAACTGCCTGAACTGTTTAAAAATACAGTGGCATTGCACAAGTGTTGAGATATATTCTGCACTTGACTTTCATCAGTTCTCCTAAAAAAAATTCGCAGATCTTTTCTCTACTCTTATTAGTGGAGATTGGAAAAGCAAACCCATTCTTTATCGAAAGATACTCAATATCGGATATAGATGAATTTCTGGATACCACATATATAAATAAATATGATGTTTTCTGAAGGAAACAAATCACAAAATATGATTGTTCGTGTCTTAAATCCGGGTTAATAAGAATGATATAATAAATAACGATAACCAAGTAGTGGATACTTTGAACAAGACAGCTTTCCCAGTTACCGAGGAACCCCTCATTATATGTTTCACATTTGAGAGACTTCCATTATTGGGGGCGGGTTCAATTCCGAGCAGCTCACACATAAGCGGGTACAAATTGACTGTCTCGAAAGGTTCTGTGCTGTACTCTACTTCAAAGTTTGGTCCTCTAGCAAGGAAGAAAGGCTGCATAGATTTATATCTGTTATCGTATCCATGGTCACCTCGGTTTCGTTTCCTCAGTCTAGAAGCGTTCTGAAGTAAAATAAAACAAATCTGAAGAAAACATAAATCTGCAATAGTACATTCATTGAACTTTTGATGGAGGCTTATTTGAAGGTGCTTTCGAAATTATTGCAATAATAATGAGACTGTCCATCTGAATTGAAAAGGGAAATAGCGTTAGGCTTAACCCTAATTAAGAAATGACAACTTGGTATGGAGTATAGCCCCACGAAGCAATTGGTATATATGAAAATAATTTTCGAAAGAAAGAATAATTTAGCCGTCAGCGGGACTCGAACCACGACCTCTCTAATCCGAAGAGATGCTTTTATCATCTGAGCTATGACGGCCCATAGGTAATACCCCGTAAATCGCCCCAATGGAGGTCAGATGGTCAGAGCAACTCTACGGATTAGAGGGGTCGTGGGTTCGATTAGGTCGACCAAACAGCGGAACAATGAACGCATTCCTAAAGCTTGTCTGGGTTCAAAATGTAATAACACTACTATACATGTAAAAATGTCATTCACTAGCATTCCTGAGAGAAACTAGCATTCCTGAAAGCAACTAGCATTCCTGAGAGCAACTAGCATTCCTGAAAGCAACTAGCATTCCTGAGAGAAACTAGCATTCCTGAAAGCAACTAGCATTCCTGAGAGCAACTAGCATTCCTGAAAGCAACTAGCATTACTGAGAGAAACTAGCATTCCTGAAAGCAACTAGCATTCCTGAGAGAAACTAGCATTCCTGAAAGCAACTAGTATTCCCGAGAGCAACTAGCATTCCTGAGACAAGGGTAGGGCTGATATTCGCTATATTTAAATTGCATTTCTTTGATTTCTATAAATACAAACTCCTTTCAAGACAATGACTAGTATTCGAACACAGAACGATATTTGGATCTATTTCACCTCGGTTTGACAGTTTGACCCCGAATTGACCTTCTGGGTTTCAAAATGTCTTCTGGGTTTCAAAAGTCTTTTATGAAGTGTGAGATTTATAGGGGCAAAAGTTATGAAATGTATCACTTCTGCTCTGACGGTTTAACCACCTCGATCTCTAGGGCCTTTTCTGGACACTATTTCATCAAAATACATACAGCCTGATAAAATGATATATGCTCCTTCCGCATAATTGTGAGAGAGAGAATTTACATGCATGTTTATAAGATCGAGATCTTTCAAAATAAAACAGATTCCTATATTTGATGTCGTTTGTTATCGAAATTCATTTGCATATCAAATTCGTATCAAACCCAAAAATCTTTTAAGGGCCATACCTCGACAATCAGTATGATGAGTTTGATGAAATTGAAGCCAAAATTCTCAGAATTAAGAATTAAGGCAGTCACTTATTTCTCATATAGGAATTCAATTTTCCGTGCGGACACCTTTATCGTGCGCCAATGATTCCACTGACTTTGCGAGTGTGGTATTTCCTTGGCGCTAGTGGGAGTATGGTATTACCTTGGTGATAGGGAGTATGGTATTACCTTTGTGATAGTGGGAGTATGGTATTACCTTGTTGATAGTGGGAGTATAATATTACCTTGGTGATAGTGGGAATATGGTATTACCTTGGTGATAGGGAGTATGGTATTACCTTGTTGATAGTGGGAGTATGGTATTACCTTGGTGATAGTGGAAGTTTGGTATTACCTTGGTGATAGTGGAAGTATGGTATTTCCTTTGTGATAGTGGGAGTATGGTATTACCTTGGTGATAGTGGAAATGCGGTATTACCTTGGTGATAGGAAGTATGGTATTACTTTGGTGATAGTGGGAGTATAGTATTGCCTTGTTGATAATGGGAGTATGGTATTACCTTGGTGATAGTGAAAGTATGGTTTTTCCTTGGTGAAAGTGGAAGTATGGTATTGCCTTGGTGATAGTGAGAATATGGTATTACCTTGTTGATAATGGGAGTATGGTATTATCTTGGTGATAGTGGGAATACCATATTACCTTGGTGATAGTGGGGGTATGGTATTACCTTAGTGATAGTGGGAATAATGCATTACCTTGGTGATAGTGGGAATATGGTATTACCTTGGTGATAGTGGGAGTATGGTATTACTTTGGTGATAGTGGGAGTATGGTATTACCTTGGTGATAGTGGGAATATGGTATTACCTTGGTGATAGTGGAAGTATGGTATCACCTTGGTGATAGTGGAAGTATGGTATTACCTTGGTGATAGCGGGAGTATGGTATTACCTTGGTGATAGTGAAAGTATGGTATTACCTTGGTGATAGAGAATATGGTATTACCTTGATGATAGAAGTATGGTATTACCTTGGTGATAGTGGGAATATGGTATTACCTTGGTGATAGCGGGAGTATGGTATTACCTTGGTGATAGTGAAAGTATGGTATTACCTTAGTGATAGAGAATATGGTATTACCTTGATGATAGAAGT
Organism: Hanleya hanleyi; assembly: GCA_036873755.1. Lineage (NCBI taxonomy): Eukaryota > Metazoa > Mollusca > Polyplacophora > Lepidopleurida > Hanleyidae > Hanleya > Hanleya hanleyi. Next base: position 166,389 of record JAVTVY010039253.1, on the reverse strand, counting down.
ATGGTATTACCTTGGTGATAGTGGGAATATGGTATTACCTTGGTGATAGTGGAAGTAAGGTATTACCTTGATGAAAGTGGGAGTATGGTATTACCTTAGTGATAGTCCATCCTTCGTCTGCTAACGCGACAATATCCATTACTCGTCGGTTGTTCTTGTAGTGATAAAACTCAGGTATATCTTCCTTTAAGTACACCGTCATATTTGGATGGGCGTTTTTCAAAGTATTATAAATAGTGGTTTTGTTTCCACGGAAGGGACGGATATTCGATATTGCGCCGGATTCTATCATCTGAAATATGTCCTCATCTATGTAATCCAAGAGATCAATAGTTCTGTTGTATCGATCAATTTCAGTCATCCCATGATCACTGGTCAGAATAATGTTCACTTTGTCCAGTAGTTTTGCTTTGTCCATTTTCTCCATCATATATCCTACAATGTCGTCCATCTCTCTCACTGTGCGTTTTAGCTGTTCAGAATTTGGTCCAAATATATGGCCTACGCCGTTGGGTTCATTGAAGAACAAGGTTACGAAATTGACGTCTAAGTTCTCAAACCAATCAACAACCGCGTCAACACGTAACGGATAAGGCGTTGATTCCAAGTATGGCATCCATATATCAGGTCGTGTGTTCCTAATCTCTACTGTGGTACCCGCAAAATAGTACGCGGCAGTTTTCAAGCCCTGGCGTTTTGCGGTGACCCAAATAGGCTCACCGGCATCCCACCATTTGCTGTCTGCTGTGGACAAAGAGAAAGTTTCATCGAATACCGGATCGTACATTTGGTTCCCTATGATTCCGTGGCTTTCTTGATAGAGACCTGAAAACAGGGAGACAATATATTAAAATGTACGCAATAATTTAGATTCATCGGGACATGTATATGTAGTGAAAATGTGAGAGGGGAAAAGAATAAGGGTTGTATTAATTACAGAGGATTTCATAATAGTTTACCAATACATCTTTCAGTGACGAGAAATTACATCACGGAGGAGAAACAACTATCCCTACTTCCGGGATTTTGACGAAATTTGCCATGCTTGCGGGTAGAGCAACTTTATCTTCCGGGTAAAATGGCCGATTCTAACAGACGGAGGTCAATCTTCCGACAATTCAGACAAACCGTCTAAGTAAGTAGTAGATATAAATCTACCAGTTGGTGATAGAGATTCTTATGAACCTACAGAGGCTAAGAACGAGCTGTATTGTTGTCTGGATGTTTCTCTATAATCTTCACAAAACAGGCAGTCAATTGTGCAAGCGAACATTTGTCAAAACCACGCGACTTAATTGCACGCCAATTTGTCTTCAATCTTCGGTTATATGACGGATCGTCCACTGTATAGCAGGGTAGACCCATTGGTGCTTGAATTATATGCTACCGAACGTTTTTTCGACGTACATTGCATTAATCTGCACTTTTGGTGATATTATTCAGTCTTCCGGGTGCACTTACTCATGCTTCCGGGTAATACATTTGAAATATAATATACAAGGGAGTGCACTTTCTACCTAGAAAGTTAAAAGATTATACAAACGATAACCCTACCGGGCCTGGGGGCATTATGCCTCCCCTACCAAACTTTGTACTCTATCTCCGGAAAGACAACAAACTGAGAGCTGAAACCCCGTGACTTTGCTTATCATACTGGGGTCTTTTGGGGCCTATTTGCATAATCAACTGAGTAAATCCGAAATTGCGGCCATGTGGGGAACCAGAAAAGTGATATTTTCGTCTTATTTCCACAAAATTCTTGCTTTTCTGCATGGAAAAGTGAACAAAACCATTTTATTTCATATCAGATTATTATTTACTAATTTATCAGGCCGTTTGTGCGAGGAAATCAAAAGAATAAAGAAATCTAAAAATCCGACCTGAAAATGGACAAAAAAATGCCTTTTTATAATGACAACACAGGTGAGATGGTGTTAGAAATTTGGATTTCTTTCACATTTCTTCTGAGGTTATGGGCAATATTACTGGATATTCATTCATGGGAAATAACAGTCGTCATTTCAGTCGTTCAGTTACATATCAGAACGCCATGGAAAAACACCTTCAAGCTCACAATGGAAACTTCAGGTTTATTATGGATGGTTCACGGTACTAAGTGATTGAATCAAGTGTTTAATTCATAGCACGTGCGATATATTACATAACGTAACTGTTCAAGTCGTTTTCCCACTTCACGCTGTAAACTGATGTGTGTCCGCTTTATTTCACAATCTGATTGAAACTGAAAGGACTGACGCCAAGACATTGTGACGTCACATGAACAACGTAACTTTAGCGACGTCCGATTTGATTACAAATTTTTTCAATTATTATTCTATTTCTGATGTCACCTTTCAGCGTTTAGTTCCAGACGTTTAGGCTAGAGAGAAACGGCCAAGTAAAAAAATTAAGTTCAAACGTTTTTTTAGACCCTAAATTAGGTCCTCGCGGACTTGTGCCCGATTGAGTTGGCGGTACATGGTAGTCAGTTGCGAACCATTACCAGGAAGCGGAAATGTATATTTCCTGCTCAAAAGCTTTGATGCAGAAAAACGTAACAGGTCAATAGCACGGAGGAGAAACAACTATCCCTACTTCCGGGATTTTGACGAAATTTGCCATGCTTGCGGGTAGAGCAACTTTATCTTCCGGGTAAAATGGCCGATTCTAACAGATGGAGGTCAATCTTCCGACAATTCAGACGAACCGTCTAAGTAAGTAGTAGATATAAAGCTACCAGTTGGTGATAGAGATTCTTATGAACCTATAGAGGCTAAGAACGAGCTGTATTGTTGTCTGGATGTTTCTCTATAGTCTTCACAAAATAGGCAGTCAATTTTGCAAGCGAACATTTGTCAAAACCACGCGACTTAATTGCACGCCAGTTTGTCTTCAATCTTCGGTTATATGACGGATCGTCCACTGTATAGCAGGGTAGATCCATTGGTGCTTGAATTATATGCTACCGAACGTTTTTTGGACGTACATTTCATTAATCCGCACTTTTCATGATATTATTCGTCTTCCGGGTGCACTTACTCATGCTTCCGGGTAATACATTTGAAATATAATATACAATGGAGTGCACTTTCTATCTAGAAAGTTAAAATATTATACAAACCATAACCCTACCGGCCCTGGGGGCATTATGCCTCACCCTAGAAATTTTGTACCGGAAAGACAAAAAACTGAGAGCTGAAACTCCGTGACTTTGCTTATCATACTGGGGCCTTTTGAAGCCTATTTGCATAATCAACTGAGCAGAGAATCATGTGTAAATCCGAAATTGCGGCCATGTGGGGAACCAGAAAAGTGATATTTTCGTCTTATTTCCACAAAATTCTTGCTTTTATGCATGGAAAAGTGAACAAAACTATTTTATTTGATATCAGATTATTATTTACTAATTTATCAGGCCGTTTGTACGAGGAAATCAAAAGAATAAAGAAATCTAAAAATCCGACCTGAAAATGGACAAAAAAAATGCCTTGTTATAACGACAACACAGGTGTGATGGTGTTAGAAATTTGGATGTCTTTCACATTTCTTTGAGGTTATGGGCAATATTACTGGATATTCATTCATGGGAAATAACAGTCGTCATTTCAGTCGTTCAGTTACATATGAGAACGCCTTGGAAAAACACATTCAAGCTCACAATGGAAATTTCAGGTTTGTTCTAAATGGTTCACGGTACTAGGTGATTGAATCAAGTGTTTAATTCATAGCACGTGCGATATATTACATAACGTAACTGTTCAAGTCGTTTTCCCACTCCACGCTGTAAACTGATGTGTGTCCGCTTTATTTCACATTCTGATTGAAACTGAAAGGACTGACGCCAAGACATTGTGATGTCACATGAACAACGTAACTTTAGCGACGTCCGATTTGATTACAATTTTTTTCAATTATTATTTTATTTCTGATGTCACCTTTCAGCGTTTAGTTCCAGACGTTTAGGCTAGAGGGAAACGGCGTTTTTTTAGACCCTAAATTAGGTCCTCGCGGACTTGTGCCCGGTTGAGTTGGCGGTTGGTAATCAGTTGCGAACCATTACAGTTTGTTAATCCAGGAAGCGGAAATGTATATTTCCCGCTCAAAAGATTTCATGCAGAAAAACGTAGCAGGTCAATAGGAGAAGGTAGGACATGTGAAAGAAATCCAAATTGATATATAACACCACCTCGTCGGTATTGCGAAAATAGCCCCACCGGCTGGCATAATTTAGGGTCTAAAAAATGTCTTGAACTTAATTTTGATTCAATCATATAGTACCGTGAACCATTTAGAACAAACCTGAAGTTTCCACTGTGAGCTTGAAGGTGTTTTTCCAGGGTGTGATGGGAAGAGTATATCTTCAAACAAATTTTGCACTGGACTGGTCCACTATGGGTACGCTGAACTTGTCGATGGAGAACATCTTCTCGCACTGATTGCAAAGAATCATCTTACCACTATGCATCCGGTGGTCAGCCGGTGAGGCTATTTTCGCAACACCGACGAGGTGGTGTTAGCAATTTGGATTTCTTTCACATGTCCTGTGAGGTTATGGGCAATATTAATGGATATCCATTCACGGGTAATAACACTCGTCATTTCAATCGGCTGACGACGGTCGGATGTGGGGGTCTTTATATATGCTGTAACCTTCTACCTTCTCCTATTGACCTGTTACGTTTTTCTGCATCAAACCTTTTGAGCAGAAAATATACATTTCCGCTTCCTGGATTACAAACTGTAATGGTTCGCAACTGACTACCATGTACCGCCAACTCAATCGGGCACAAGTCCGCGAGGACCTAATTTAGGGTCTAAAAAAACGTTTGAACTTAATTTTTTTACTTGGCCGTTTCTCTCTAGCCTAAACGTCTGGAACTAAACGCTGAAAGGTGACATCAGAAATAGAATAATAATTGAAAAAATTTGTAATCAAATCGGACGTCGCTAAAGTTACGTTGTTCATGTGACGTCACAATGTCTTGGCGTCAGTCCTTTCAGTTTCAATCAGATTGTGAAATAAAGCGGACACACATCAGTTTACAGCGTGAAGTGGGAAAACGACTTGAACAGTTACGTTATGTAATATATCGCACGTGCTATGAATTAAACACTTGATTCAATCACTTAGTACCGTGAACCATCCATAATAAACCTGAAGTTTCCATTGTGAGCTTGAAGGTGTTTTTCCATGGCGTAACGACTGAAATGACGACTGTTATTTCCCATGAATGAATATCCAGTAATATTGCCCATAACCTCAGAAGAAATGTGAAAGAAATCCAAATTTCTAACACCATCTCACCTGTGTTGTCATTATAAAAAGGCATTTTTTTGTCCATTTTCAGGTCGGATTTTTAGATTTCTTTATTCTTTTGATTTCCTCGCACAAACGGCCTGATAAATTAGTAAATAATAATCTGATATGAAATAAAATAGTTTTGTTCACTTTTCCATGCAGAAAAGCAAGAATTTTGTGGAAATAAGACGAAAATATCACTTTTCTGGTTCCCCACATGGCCGCAATTTCGGATTTACTCAGTTGATTATGCAAATAGGCCCCAAAAGACCCCAGTATGATAAGCAAAGTCACGGAGTTTCAGCTCTCAGTTTGTTGTCTTTCCGGAGATAGAGTACAAAGTTTGGTAGGGGAGGCATAATGCCCCCAGGCCCGGTAGGGTTATCGTTTGTATAATCTTTTAACTTTCTAGGTAGAAAGTGCACTCCATTGTATATTATATTTCAAATGTATTACCCGGAAGCATGAGTAAGTGCGCCCGGAAGACTGAATAATATCACCAAAAGTGCAGATTAATGCAATGTACGTCGAAAAAAACGTTCGGTAGCATATAATTCAAGCACCAATGGGTCTACCCTGCTATACAGTGGACGATCCGTCATATAACCGAAGATTGAAGACAAATTGGCGTGCAATTAAGTCGCGTGGTTTTGACAAATGTTCGCTTGCACAATTGACTGCCTGTTTTGTGAAGATTATAGAGAAACATCCAGACAACAATACAGCTCGTTCTTAGCCTCTGTAGGTTCATAAGAATCTCTATCACCAACTGGTAGATTTATATCTACTACTTACTTAGACGGTTTGTCTGAATTGTCGGAAGATTGACCTCCGTCTGTTAGAATCGGCCATTTTACCCGGAAGATAAAGTTGCTCTACCCGCAAGCATGGCAAATTTCGTCAAAATCCCGGAAGTAGGGATAGTTGTTTCTCCTCCGTGAATAGGAGAAGGTAGAAGGTTACAGCATATATAAAGACCCCCACATCCGACCGTCGTCAGCCGATTGAAATGACGAGTGTTATTACCCGTGAATGGATATCCATTAATATTGCCCATAACCTCACAGGACATGTGAAAGAAATCCAAATTGCTAACACCACCTCGTCGGTGTTGCGAAAATAGCCTCACCGGCTGACCACCGGATGCATAGTGGTAAGATGATTCTTTGCAATCAATGCGAGAAGATGTTCTCCATCGACAAGTTCAGCGTACCCATAGTGGACCAGTCCAGTGCAAAATTTGTTTGAAGATATACTCTTCCCATCATACCCTGGAAAAACACCTTCAAGCTCACAGTGGAAACTTCAGGTTTGTTCTAAATGGTTCACGGTACTATATGATTGAATCAAAATTAAGTTCAAGACATTTTTTAGACCCTAAATTATGCCAGCCGGTGGGGCTATTTTCGCAATACCGACGAGGTGGTGTTATATATCAATTTGGATTTCTTTCACATGTCCTACCTTCTCCTATTGACCTGCTACGTTTTTCTGCATGAAATCTTTTGAGCGGGAAATATACATTTCCGCTTCCTGGATTAACAAACTGTAATGGTTCGCAACTGATTACCAACCGCCAACTCAACCGGGCACAAGTCCGCGAGGACCTAATTTAGGGTCTAAAAAAACGCCGTTTCCCTCTAGCCTAAACGTCTGGAACTAAACGCTGAAAGGTGACATCAGAAATAAAATAATAATTGAAAAAAATTGTAATCAAATCGGACGTCGCTAAAGTTACGTTGTTCATGTGACATCACAATGTCTTGGCGTCAGTCCTTTCAGTTTCAATCAGAATGTGAAATAAAGCGGACACACATCAGTTTACAGCGTGGAGTGGGAAAACGACTTGAACAGTTACGTTATGTAATATATCGCACGTGCTATGAATTAAACACTTGATTCAATCACTTAGTACCGTGAACCATCCATAATAAACCTGAAGTTTCCATTGTGAGCTTGAAGGTGTTTTTCCATGGCGTAACGACTGAAATGACGACTGTTATTTCCCATGAATGAATATCCAGTAATATTGCCCATAACCTCAGAAGAAATGTGAAAGAAATCCAAATTTCTAACACCATCTCACCTGTGTTGTCATTATAAAAAGGCATTTTTTTGTCCATTTTCAGGTCGGATTTTTAGATTTCTTTATTCTTTTGATTTCCTCGCACAAACGGCCTGATAAATTAGTAAATAATAATCTGATATGAAATAAAATAGTTTTGTTCACTTTTCCATGCAGAAAAGCAAGAATTTTGTGGAAATAAGACGAAAATATCACTTTTCTGGTTCCCCACATGGCCGCAATTTCGGATTTACTCAGTTGATTATGCAAATAGGCCCCAAAAGACCCCAGTATGATAAGCAAAGTCACGGAGTTTCAGCTCTCAGTTTGTTGTCTTTCCGGAGATAGAGTACAAAGTTTGGTAGGGGAGGCATAATGCCCCCAGGCCCGGTAGGGTTATCGTTTGTATAATCTTTTAACTTTCTAGGTAGAAAGTGCACTCCATTGTATATTATATTTCAAATGTATTACCCGGAAGCATGAGTAAGTGCGCCCGGAAGACTGAATAATATCACCAAAAGTGCAGATTAATGCAATGTACGTCGAAAAAACGTTCGGTAGCATATAATTCAAGCACCAATGGGTCTACCCTGCTATACAGTGGACGATCCGTCATATAACCGAAGATTGAAGACAAATTGGCGTGCAATTAAGTCGCGTGGTTTTGACAAATGTTCGCTTGCACAATTGACTGCCTGTTTTGTGAAGATTATAGAGAAACATCCAGACAACAATACAGCTCGTTCTTAGCCTCTGTAGGTTCATAAGAATCTCTATCACCAACTGGTAGATTTATATCTACTACTTACTTAGACGGTTTGTCTGAATTGTCGGAAGATTGACCTCCGTCTGTTAGAATCGGCCATTTTACCCGGAAGATAAAGTTGCTCTACCCGCAAGCATGGCAAATTTCGTCAAAATCCCGGAAGTAGGGATAGTTGTTTCTCCTCCGTGAATAGGAGAAGGTAGAAGGTTACAGCATATATAAAGACCCCCACATCCGACCGTCGTCAGCCGATTGAAATGACGAGTGTTATTACCCGTGAATGGATATCCATTAATATTGCCCATAACCTCACAGGACATGTGAAAGAAATCCAAATTGCTAACACCACCTCGTCGGTGTTGCGAAAATAGCCTCACCGGCTGACCACCGGATGCATAGTGGTAAGATGATTCTTTGCAATCAGTGCGAGAAGATGTTCTCCATCGACAAGTTCAGCGTACCCATAGTGGACCAGTCCAGTGCAAAATTTGTTTGAAGATATACTCTTCCCATCATACCCTGGAAAAACACCTTCAAGCTCACAGTGGAAACTTCAGGTTTGTTCTAAATGGTTCACGGTACTATATGATTGAATCAAAATTAAGTTCAAGACATTTTTTAGACCCTAAATTATGCCAGCCGGTGGGGCTATTTTCGCAATACCGACGAGGTGGTGTTATATATCAATTTGGATTTCTTTCACATGTCCTACCTTCTCCTATTGACCTGTTACGTTTTTCTGCATGAAATCTTTTGAGCGGGAAATATACATTTCCGCTTCCTGGATTAACAAACTGTAATGGTTCGCAACTGATTACCAACCGCCAACTCAATCGGGCACAAGTCCGCGAGGACCTAATTTAGGGTCTAAAAAAACGCTTTTTTACTTGGCCGTTTCCCTCTAGCCTAAACGTCTGGAACTAAACGCTGAAAGGTGACATCAGAAATAAAATAATAATTGAAAAAAATTGTAATCAAATCGGACGTCGCTAAAGTGACGTTGTTCATGTGACATCACAATGTCTTGGCGTCAGTCCTTTCAGTTTCAATCAAAATGTGAAATAAAGCGGACACACATCAGTTTACAGCGTGGAGTGGGAAAACGACTTGAACAGTTACGTTATGTAATATATCGCACGTGCTATGAATTAAACACTTGATTCAATCACCTAGTACCGTGAACCATTTAGAACAAACCTGAAATTTCCATTGTGAACTTGAATGTGTTTTTCCAAGGCGTTCTGATATGTAACTGAACGACTGAAATGACGACTGTTATTTCCCATGAATGAATATCCAGTAATATTGCCCATAACCTCAAAGAAATGTGAAAGACATCCAAATTTCTAACACCATCTCACCTGTGTTGTCGTTATAACAAGGCATTTTTTTTGTCCATTTTCAGGTCGGATTTTTAGATTTCTTTATTCTTTTGATTTCCTCGTACAAACGGCCTGATAAATTAGTAAATAATAATCTGATATGAAATAAAATAGTTTTGTTCACTTTTCCATGCAGAAAAGCAAGAATTTTGTGGAAATAAGACGAAAATATCACTTTTCTGGTTCCCCACATGGCCGCAATTTCGGATTTACCCATGATTCTCTGCTCAGTTGATTATGCAAATAGGCTTCAAAAGGCCCCAGTATGATAAGCAAAGTCACGGAGTTTCAGCTCTCAGTTTTTTGTCTTTCCGGAGATAGAGTACAAAATTTGGTAGGGGGAGGCATAATGCCCCCAGGGCCGGTAGGGTTATGGTTTGTATAATATTTTAACTTTCTAGATAGAAAGTGCACTCCCTTGTATATTATATTTCAAATGTATTACCCGGAAGCATGAGTAAGTGCACCCGGAAGACTGAATAATATCATGAAAAGTGCGGATTAATGAAATGTACGTCCAAAAAACGTTCGGTAGCATATAATTCAAGCACCAATGGGTCTACCCTGCTATACAGTGGACGATCCGTCATATAACCGAAGATTGAAGACAAACTGGCGTGCAATTAAGTCGCGTGGTTTTGACAAATGTTCGCTTGCAAAATTGACTGCCTATTTTGTGAAGACTATAGAGAAACATCCAGACAACAATACAGCTCGTTCTTAGCCTCTATAGGTTCATAAGAATCTCTATCACCAACTGGTAGCTTTATATCTACTACTTACTTAGACGGTTCGTCTGAATTGTCGGAAGATTGACCTCCATCTGTTAGAATCGGCCATTTTACCCGGAAGATAAAGTTGCTCTACCCGCAAGCATGGCAAATTTCGTCAAAATCCCGGAAGTAGGGATAGTTGTTTCTCCTCCGTGTACATGACTAGACTGAATCAAAACATCACATGTAACTTTGCATCTCCTATCTGAATTTGCCAACTTCTAATAACAGGTTTATTTCATTTGGTGTGTTTCTGTGATTCTCATTGGCTGAGCAACTGTTTGAAAACCCATCACCCAATCAGAGATCAGCATGACAGTCGAAATTAACTTGCAAGTTTGCAACTTCAGACAAAACAAAACTGTTCAGCTTCACACTTGCCAGAGCAACATGGGGTCTTTGTAACCATAACATCATCCACTATTATGAAATCCCCTGTAACTTCACCTATTTGTAATGCAATTGATGTATAAAAGACGAATCAGTCTTGATGTGGACCCGTCCTAGCTCGTCTATAGCATACCGTAACTCATAATTCGCCTGTTCAAAGGGAACGAATGTCGGTTCATTGAAAAAAAAACTTTTCTCGAGAAAAGCGCAAGCTCCCCCCCCCCCCAGAAGTGAACTTTAGAAAGTTATCGCAGCTCATCTCAGTGTGGACTCATATTGACTGGACCGTCGGTGACTTTCACAAAGGTCAAAGATCAATACGATCCCAGATCCCCATTTCCTATGTCGGAAGAAATTAGAGCTTGACTGGGGATAAACTATTCTGAAGAAGTCTAAACAAGTCGGGGTGTTTGTTTTGAGCACCCCCAGGTGGGGTTCCGTTGTGCAGATACAGTCCATAGACCCTATTAAGCATGGCATTGGGGTCTTGAAATCGGAACAAAACAGGGATCGTCTAGTAATTGGAATTCTAGACAGGGAGTTGTCAGAAAAATTAAAGCTAAAATCATGTCTTGATTTGGACGCAATTCAAATGTTAAGGCAATCTGAATCAGTAAATTAATTAAGAACCAGTCACAGGCCAGTGCAGCGACAGTGATGGAGGAAGTGACATCACGAGGGCCACGTCAATTTAATCACCGACAAACATTTCAGCAAAACACAGGGGCAGTAGTAGTAAAATGGGAAAAGCCGAAAAATAACCCTAACCCAAATCAGAAGTCAAACGGAATAATTCTGACCACCAGAATACAAATCCAGCGTGTACTAACTATAATCGGACCCACCCGAAGGTGACACATATTTTCTTGGATTCATCACGTGCAACGACGACATGCATGCCTGGAAAATAAATCTGACGATTTTTGGATCCCCCGTGGTCTTTAAGATTGATACGGAAGCAGACACAGCGGTGATGCACAACGTCCTACACTGGAGAATGTCAATTCCAAATTATCAAGTCCAGGCGGTTTTCTCGATTGTAAGAGACAATTCATTGCTTGTACAAATCACAACGGTCAAACCTACAGTTTTCGCGTATTCGTAGTGGCTGGTTCCCAAGTCAACGACTTACTGGGCCGTGGTGTAGCGCTTGACATGGGACTTGTGAAGCGAGTTTGTGAAATCAACAGTGATTTATTCGAGAAAGGTGGTCTTTCGAGAGGAGTTCCAGTGAAAATCGTTCTCCGCGACGATGCTCAACCGTATAGTATACACACTGCTACGAGAGTGCCATTTCCATTGCTTCCGAAGGTGGAAGAGGAACTGAACAGAATGATTGATGAAGGCATTATTGAGCGCGTGACTGAACCGACCGAGTGATGTGCACCCATGGTCGAGAGAGATTCGCATTCGTGTTGAACGAAAACGTTTAAACGAGAACGTGAAACGTGAAAAACACATTCTACCTACGTTAGAGGATGTAGCGCCAAAGTTAGCTGGAGCCACATTTTTTCAACTTTGGATGCCGATATTGGATTTTATTACATTCCACTGGACAAAGTATCACACCATTCATCACTCCCCTGGGAAGATTCTGCTTTCGCTGGGTCCCGTTTGTGATCATCTCAGCTCCTGAAATATTCCAACTCAAGATGGCCGACCTACTCGGTGACGAAGAGGGTGCGGTCGCATGTATGAGTGACATTCTTGTGTTCGGAAAAACAGTTGCTGAACATGATACGCGTTTCAATCGAGTGCTCGATAAAGCACAGGACACCGGTCTCCGGCTAAACAGAACGAACTGTCACATCTGAAAGCCAAAGATGACTATTATGGACACTGCATTGATGCCGGTGGAATCGGTGAAACCGAGAAGGTCAAAACAATCAATGACCTCCCAGCTCCGAAAAACGTAACAGATTTACGTCGATTGATTCAATGACTGACTTACTGAAATCGGACGTCGCATGGTTTTGGGGTCCGCAACAAGAAGCCGCACTAAGTTCCGTGAAGAGAATGCTACTCTCAATGCCAGCTTTAGAAATCTATGATCCTAGCAAGCCAACAATGGTAAGTGTGGATGCTAGCAGTTACAGATTGGGCGGCGCATTGTTACAGCAGCACGATGGAGAACTGATGCCAGTCGCGTTCTGTTCACGGACTTTGAACCAATCAGAACACAAATACGCGCAGATTGAGAAGGAGTGTTTGGCCTCAGTCTGGACATGTGAACGATTCCAGCGTTATCTTGTCGATTTGGAGAACTTCCGTCTTCTCACGGACCATGAACCCTTGGTCCCTTGATAAATACACAGGATCTGGATCGCATTCCACTAAGATGCCGGCGACTACTACTACGACTACGACGATTCTTATTCACTGCCGAATATGTGGCTGGAAGGTACCTCGTTGTGCCAGATACCCTCTCACGTAGTCCGTTGTAAGATGAAGAAACCTCAACTACAGCCGATGAAGTAGATATATTTGTGGATTTTGTTGAAGCTAACCGGCCGGTATCCAACAGAAAGATCCAGCGAATCACAGAAGCTTCATTGACAGACGCGAGTCTACAGCCAGCCATGAATCTGACCAAGCAAGGCTGGCCAGAGTACACTGTTACTGTACAGAGACAGTATTGTAATTCCCGTCAGCATGAGATCGTGGGAAACATACACAATGGGCACATGGACATAACGAAGTGCCTTGAGCGCGCCAAAACAACCGTATGGTGGCTCCAAGGGCATAAAGGAGAAAATCTCAACGTGTGAATTCTGCCACATTCACAGACCGTCACAACGTAAGGAACCGCTCATGACAACGCCTATGCTACAACGTCCATGGCAGAAGATTTCAGCTCACCTGTTAGAAGTGAACCAACAACACTATCTTGCTGTCATGGACTACCATTCTCGATATCTGGGGATTGCTCATCTGCCTAACATCACAAGCAACTCAAAAACATGTTTGCACACTGGGGCGTCCCCGATGTTCTCGTGTCTGATCATGCAGCAGTGTTCAAAGAATTCGCGGAAACCTATAACTTCACGCAGACCTTCAGCAGTCCCCATTCTCTGCAATCGAATGGAGATGCAGAGAGCGCGGTAACACTATCTTGTCGCGGTAAATAATCATCAACCAGGAATAAAAACACCGCCCGATCCACCACCCATAAAAATTGCAGAAAGAATCCTCAGCCAGGAATACCCATTCCTCGCTTTGATGACGTATCGCTCTACACCGATAGCCGCCACAGGTGTCAGCCCCGCACAGCTCATTATGAGTAGACAGATTCGTACACCGCTACAGGTTGTCGACAAGAAACTCAGACCAAAATGGCCGAATCGCCGGGTCGTTCAGGAGAGGGACAAGAAGACGAAACAGAACTATCGTTTCTTCTGCAATCGTCGTCATTCCACTTGTTCGATGATTGATCTGGAGCCGGAGAGCCGGTTGGTGCTAAACTCAAAGGTGAGAAGAAATGAGTTACTTCTGGTACCATTAAAACAGCCAGTCCAGAAAGGAGATCGTACGTCGTTCATACTCCAACGGGTATCTATCAACGTAACCGTCGACATCTGCAGCTCACCGCCACACCTGGTAACCATGGTAACCAACTACCTCGACGAGATAGTGTTACCACTCCAGCATTGACAGCTCCAACTAATGTACCGCCAACAAATGTACCGTCGACGACTGCGGGCGATCACAACGAAACACCAACGAGACCGCCCGATCCACCACCCATCAGAACTTCGGGCGGAAGTGTAATATAGTTTGTTGGATCTTTACTTATCATCAGCGACTAATGCTAAATTTACGCATCCAACTGTGTTATCTTTCGAATTGACAGTTCAGAAAACTTTGTGTATTCACAGTTTCAGTGTGCGTAATGATTAAGTCATCGAACAAGGACTGACATCACAAACTTTATTTTGAGAGACATTCTATTGCATGGATATTTGTTGAGTAACGTTTTCGCAGAGTTGGCTCGTAACAGTTGTAGAGTCTTGTTTGCGTAATGTAAAGTTCGAGCGAACTAGTCTAATTCCGTTCTTGGTAACTTTAAGTTTAAAGTAATTCCTAAAAGGGGAGCTGTGCTGATTCGTTACGTTAACCTATATGTAGCAAGAACCGCTCCCTATTGTTAACTAAAGTACGAGCTGCTCCCCTGCACCGGAAGTCGGTCAACATGTGCTAGCTGTAAAGTATCTGATGTCGTCTGATTGATCGAATATTAAGTCTGATTATTTCCATGAACAACTGACTCGGTCCATTCATGATATGTTTGATCGGTCGGAGGTGCTTCACCGAGAAGGAGACAGGTGAGAGACATGAGAGTTCACCCAGTGAGACGCCTGGACCCGGGATACACAATAGGGTAGTGTTGTTAGGCAATTATGGTTCTGGCTACCCCGGTAGAGTTACCTCCCCAGTAGGGTACCGGGCACAGGGCGTTCCACGATTCCTATTCACTGTAGAATAAAAGATGTCATCTCACCAGAACACAATGACTGGTGTATTTTCAATAATGTGGATTCCAATTTTCGATGATATCTGGGTAGCAGATTTGGAATGTCACGCCCTCTGCCAAATTCTGTACCACCAAAACAAGTTGGCGGACTGAAAGGATCAAGCGAAAACCGAAAACATTGAAAATTTAGGCCAGAAATTACGGAAACTACCCACAAAATAACAGGAGAGGAAGTGGGAATAATCGGACAATCAACAAAAGGACAAATCCAAAAGATTTCAATCAAAACAACTAAATTTCTGCAGAAACGGTCTTAGTTTACATCACAGTATCAGATTAGCAACAGCAAAATCAACAACGACAACTCATTCCCATTTTTAGCAGGAAGACAAGGTTGGTGGTATGGAATGGTTAAAGAGAACATGAACCACTGTCGAAAGAGGAAGAGGTATAAAGAACAGAACATCCTGAAATGGATGGAAGCCAAAGAAAAGTTTGAGGAGACCCAATATTCAACATAGCAGATATGACACCTCAGGTTTCGCGGACGGCACCATCTGGCAAAGCCTAGAGTCATTGAAAGAGACAACAAGAGCCTTATGGGCTTCAATATACGCCCGAGCATGCCTAACTATAACCCTTTAAAACATACATATAATATATAAACAAGAATTTGACCTTGGTGAAATAGGTCAAGGTCGGACAACTTGAGTAGGCTTCTAATTAATGACCAGATGAATATATAGTATGAATTTGAAGAGCTTAGATGTAATCCTTCAAAAGTTATCAATTTGAAAAACTTCAACTTCAGAGCTATGATTCCCCGAGAGAGTGCAACAACTAGCATTTGACCTTGATAAAATTGGCCAAGGTCAATCAAATGGAAAGGCTTCCAGTCAATCACCAGTTTTACTATGTAGAGCCTAGATATGATAGCTCAAAAGCTATCACCAATACTCAAATTTGACCTAGATAAAATAGGTCAAGGTCAGTCATCTTCACTGGGCTTCTGACCAATCGACAGTTGCTTATGCTGTATGAATTTAGAGCTTGGCTACAATCCTTCAAGAGATATTGTGTTAACAAGCAAGATGGGCAGACAGATGGACGGATGGACCAAGCAGACAAATACCTTCGAGGAGTAGGAGTAACAATCGGTAGGCTTAGATCTCTTTGCCATCAAAATCCAAATCTAGACTGAGATGAATTCACAGGATAAACAATTTTCAATAATTTACTGTATTTTCAATCACATACAGTCACCTTTTGACCTCATAATGAATAGTCTTTCTCTTTGACCCATGGGTACGGTATACCCAAAGTTTGGTACGAATCCATGATATGGAGCTGAATATATCGCACGGACAATCAAAAGTTAACAGACAGACAGACAGACGGACAAACAGACAGACGAACGGAACTCGTGATCGCAATATTCGACCTCGTCTATCCACGGACGTATAAAAAGAGCAATGCAAAGAAACGCGACCAAATTTCATGGATGGACAAATACGTGGAAAATTAATATCAGTCTAGAAAAAAATCTGACAAGACATAGACAAGTGCATGAAAGTAGAAGTCTAAAGTGCAAACGTAGTGGGAAAAGCCGTATTCTAAGCCGAAGCGGGTTCAGGATCGGTGTGACGTAATTGCCCTCGGATAATTGTGCTCCATCCAGCGGTTAAAGATGGAAAATACAGGGTCTCTCTTTGTCATTACCGCGTGAATTGAAGATTCGAACAATCGAATTACGATCGCCATGTCTCTCGTTTTGATCTGTAGATATACATCTTTTCCATGTCTTCCACTCGAAGATTCATGTCTTCAACTCAGTTTCTGTGATAAATATCGTACACTGACGGCAAAATATGAGCGTAGCCTGCAAGATCTTTGGCGCTGCGTTTCATAACCTTTGTCTAATTCCGCTTAACGCGGGGCTAGGGGCCGTTTGAATATTATGTTTTTTTTACGTTTCCATGGTGTTCAAATGAACAGATGCAATGAAAGCCTGAATGAGGTCAAACTCTGGGAACGACATTTATTTGGATAGATAATAATTCAGAAGGATGGATTTGTTCTGAATCCTAGAATTTGGTTCAGCACGATTTACATAATAATGTTAAAGGGTTTGACAATGTAACAAAATGCCGATCAGAAACATCACGAACGGGTACACCCCAGCTATGTTCGGAGAAAGTATAATCGATCAATGACTCACAGTCGCATTACTGTGAAATACTTAGTGGGTTTATCTAATACGCTCAATAGTGTACACACTTTGTGTGCAGTAGTGTATGCACTACCACTGAGGATCATAATTCTGTTGACCAAAGAGATCCAACAGGCAGTGTCATCCGAATACAAAATACCATCAATCATAACTAAAATATGTCAAGATATAGCTTATTTTCGATTATATCGTCCAGTGAAAACAATCAAAACACCCCAAGACCGGGCTATTCTTAAAACTTATGTATTTGCATACAGCACTGGACATGATAAATATCTCCAGAATTATAAATGCCCCAGAGGTTCACAGTGCTGTACCCAATTATTTCAACTTCACGAAATCGTCTTGCATTTCTTATCAGTACATTAAATCACTGGCAAGTAATATTTTACTCTAAAGCCATCAAATAGTTTGACTTCAACGAATACTCGCCCGGTGCTAAAAGTGTGAATCTGAGTCGTCGACATTCATCTATAAACCATATACTATGACTAGTAACCTTGATATAGTGTAAAATATGGACCTTAAAATGCTCCTGATGAAGTGACCAAAATATAGAGAGCCGGGATAAGAGATAATCCTTATCATACTTAAACAGCACGTTGTTGAGTATTCGCCGTCTGGTTGGAACTTGCCAGAGACAAGGTTGGCCATACCATCCACCACGTCGACATAAATACCCTTCCCCAAGCAGTACAGACATTGAGATAGAATTCTCTGCAGATCTTCAAAGTAAATTCGTTACGGTTTCATTTTTTCAAGGCCCCAAATAATATAATACATGTAAGTATTACTATTATCAGGTGCTGGTTAATAAATTGAGTAGAGCTATTCCACCTGCTTCTTTACTGGAATTACTTTGGAGGATATATTCAACGAACACTAGCAGTTTCTCAAGGATAGAGGTATTTCCCTTCCCATCACTCATACCGAGATAATAAAATTATATTGGACTCCAAATACATAAAACACATACAACGCTAGATTTATAGCTGCTTCCAGAAGTTATACAACTAAACTTCTTACTGCTTTGTTAACAAGAGTCCTACACAAACAGTTAAATTATTTTGTGGCAATTATTGTGCTACCATTTCAAGAAATTCAGATGTGGAATTCATGTGGATACTTAAAAACTGAAAACATCTTACGGAAGACCTAGATAACAAAGGACACATACCGTATAGACATGTATCTAGTTGAGAGTTATCGATTCTCTATACTACCATTCCTCAACAGGATCTCAATTCCTTACTAATATCGATGTTCATATGGAATAAGAATACTGATCAGCGATACGGATTTGATATATTTGGAACATCATGCGGTCTTGCTGGCACCAATCACCAATAAAAAAACTGTTGACCGCTTCTCTCTTGCAGGAAACTAGCCTATATTTATGTATACTATGGTTTTCTTTGAATTTGGTGCTAATGCTGTCATTTGGATTATGGAGGCGGAAATTCTTGAAATACACAGTCAGAAAATAAAATTGATAACTCTCACCTCGAGAAAGTGATGAGTTGGAGCCATCACACTTTTTTATGATCACCTGTAAAATGATGGCCATCACCTCCGAAGAGTGATGGGCAATGATTGTAAATTTAGATTATCATCTTTTAAGGGCGATGAGGCAAAGTCACCCTGTAAAGGTGATGACTCTAGCTCGTCACCATTTAAAGGTAATGGCCATGTTTGATCATCATTAAAGGGTGATGGGCCATCAGCTTTTTTCTGCTGTGTAGACGACGGCTGGATATTGAATGACGGACTAGACGCTTGTTTTCAGTAAAACTGGTCATCGGTAGATTAATGTCAGGAGCCACGTCAAGGGTATCATTCTTGGGATGTTTCTTTGTTTACAGAATTGCTTGAATTTCTCATTAACAATATCTATGTGAAATGCGGCACTACCCTATACCAACAGCGTATTGATATCCCAATGGGTAAAAATTGTGCACCACATTTAGCAGACCTATATCTGTATTTACGGCGTGCACATATCTCGCCTGATGGCAGTCACAGGCTTGTGGATTTATATAAAGCATGGGGTTATATAGACCCCATATTTCGACACTTCACCCAAAAACTCTTGTTTTGCGGGCCTGTGGGTACAGGTTGTGACTATTCTAATCAACGTCACAGAGTATTATTGCATATACTTGTCAAACAGGGTTATACTTCCAAACACCCATTGAAAAGAGTTTCAGCCAATTTCTGTGATAAATATCGTACAAAGACGGCAAAATACGATCGTAGCGTGTAAGATCTCTGACCTGTGTCTAATTCCGCTTAACCCGGGTCAATCGGCCCTTTGAATATTATGTTTTCTTCGATAGGCATTTAGAAGTCGGCGTATATAACACAATTCTATTCTATGGATAACAACTTTTTTATTGCTGTGGAGCTGACGTTTCGTTGTCATATACTTTCAACTTTTTCAAAGCTTTTCATTAGATTTGAAAAAGTTGGAAGTGTCTCCAACGAAACGTCAGTTCCATAGCAATAAAGAAGTTGTTATGCATAGAATAGAATTGTGTTGAATAGTATGGGCTTTACATCTCCATGATGTTCAAATGACTAATACTGTGAGACTTTACTCTGGAAACGACTTGTCATTCATCTGGATACATAATAATACTGTGAGACTTTACTCTGGAAACGACTTGTCATTCATCTGGATACATAATAATACTGTGAGACTTTACTCTGGAAACGACTTGTCATTCATCTGGATACATAATAATACTGTGAGACTTTACTCTGGAAACGACTTGTCATTCATCTGGATAAATAATAATACTGTGAGACTTTACTCTGGAAACGACTTGTCATTCATCTGGATAATAATAATACTGTGAGACTTTACTCTGGAAACGACTTGTCATTCATCTGGATACATAATAATACTGTGAGACTTTACTCTGGAAACGACTTGTCATTCATCCCGATAAATAATAATACTGTGAGACTTTACTCTGGAAACGACTTGTCATTCATCTGGATACATAATAATACTGTGAGACTTTACTCTGGAAACGACTTGTCATTCATCTGGATAAATAATAATACTGTGAGACTTTACTCTGGAAACGACTTGTCATTCATCTGGATACATAATAATACTGTGAGACTTTACTCTGGAAACGACTTGTCATTCATCTGGATACATAATAATACTGTGAGACTTTACTCTGGAAACGACTGGTCATTCATCTGGATACATAATAATACTGTGAGACTTTACTCTGGAAACGACTTGTCATTCATCTGGATACATAATAATACTGTGAGACTTTACTCTGGAAACGACTTGTCATTCATCTGGATACATAATAATACTGTGAGACTTTACTCTGGAAACGACTTGTCATTCATCCCGATAAATAATAATACTGTGAGACTTTACTCTGGAAACGACTTGTCATTCATCTGGATACATAATAAAACTGTGAGACTTTACTCTGGAAACGACTTGTCATTCATCCCGATAAATAATAATACTGTGAGACTTTACTCTGGAAACGACTTGTCATTCATCTGGATACATAATAATACTGTGAGACTTTACTCTGGAAACGACTTGTCATTCATCCCGATAAATAATAATACTGTGAGACTTTACTCTGGAAACGACTTGTCATTCATCTGGATACATAATAATACTGTGAGACTTTACTCTGGAAACGACTTGTCATTCATCTGGATACATAATAATAAATAATAATACTGTGAGACTTTACTCTGGAAACGACTTGTCATTCATCTGGATAAATAATAATACTGTGAGACTTTACTCTGGAAACGACTTGTCATTCATCTGGATACATAATAATACTGTGAGACTTTACTCTGGAAACGACTTGTCATTCATCTGGATACATAATAATACTGTGAGACTTTACTCTGGAAACGACTGGTCATTCATCTGGATACATAATAATACTGTGAGACTTTACTCTGGAAACGACTTGTCATTCATCTGGATACATAATAATACTGTGAGACTTTACTCTGGAAACGACTTGTCATTCATCTGGATACATAATAATACTGTGAGACTTTACTCTGGAAACGACTTGTCATTCATCTGGATACATAATAATACTGTGAGACTTTACTCTGGAAACGACTTGTCATTCATCTGGATACATAATAATACTGTGAGACTTTACTCTGGAAACGACTTGTCATTCATCTGGATACATAATAATACTGTGAGACTTTACTCTGGAAACGACTTGTCATTCATCTGGATACATAATAATACTGTGAGACTTTACTCTGGAAACGACTTGTCATTCATCTGGATACATAATAATACTGTGAGACTTTACTCTGGAAACGACTTGTCATTCATCTGGATACATAATAATACTGTGAGACTTTACTCTGGAAACGACTTGTCATTCATCTGGATACATAATAATACTGTGAGACTTTACTCTGGAAACGACTTGTCATTCATCTGGATACATAATAATACTGTGAGACTTTACTCTGGAAACGACTTGTCATTCATCTGGATACATAATAATAGTCTGAGACACTCTGGAAACGACTTGTCATTCATCTGGATACATAATAATACTGTGAGACTTTACTCTGGAAACGACTTGTCATTCATCCCGATAAATAATAAGTCAGTGATTAGGATTTAATGACAAGATTGAAAACTGTTGACCGCTTCTCTCTTGTAGGGAATAGTCTTTTGTTTTTATTATTTTTATTTCATAAACTTTCGGAATTGGTGCTGTCATACGAAATAGATCTTTCGAGTATTGACGGGGAAATTATTTGATGGACGGCGGCTGAATATCGAATGTCGGATGTGACGCCCGCTATTTGTGCCTGCCGTAAACCTGTATATAGACAGAATATTAAACGCGAATACTAGAAATGATATTTTTAACACTTGGATAATACGAGAAAACGCTTATTTGACTTAAAGGTGCGACCACCGGTATTATGAACAAATGAATGAATGAATGTTTATTCACCGAACATACAGCAAGATGAGCCGCATAAGAACCGAATTTAGACACAGAGGCGATGAATAAGAAATGAGCACTACTATTGCTTATTTGTCGAGAAATTAATGCTTTATAGTATTACTATGTATATACCATGCCTAGTATCAGTTGGATTAAACGAACGACAACTCAAATGCCAGTGTGAGAATATTACACAGCCCACTCCATCGGTTAAGACTTTGTCCAATACAACGCTGTGTAAGTTTATACAACAGAAGTTTCGCCCTGCCTATATCGAGGTAAAGACATACGAATTGTTTTACGTTACTTCCTAAACAGAAAAGCTACGAGGAAGGAGGTTGCGATAAACTATCATCAGTGGTTACGAGCTTATAGATGATATTCAGGGTCCACTCTTCAGGATCCACCCTGAAGGCCCCATCCCGAAGGGCTAATGTATAGGGTTTATAAGCATGTCCTAAGGCCGTAATGCGTATTCTCTACTCGACTCCGCATGCGCATTCCCTACTCTTAGTTTACCCCTAGACTACAGCGTAAGCCCATCCACACCCATCCTTGTACAGGAACATGGGTGTAATGTCCGCCATTGCTGAACATTTTCCGGATTTTTGAGGTTTCCAAAATGATAGTTTCGCATCCACCCGCCAAAATCATTTATAGCCATTAGAGTCGATGTAGATCAGGTTTTCCCGCATCTTTTGTTAACGAGAATTCCGTAATCCTAGTTTTACATCCACCCACCGGTCACGTGATTGGAATACAATAATATGGATAGGGCTTAGGATGGAGCTGTCCTTCGCCAGACGCTTTTTGTCCACCGTGAGACGGAGACTACCGGGCTCGGACCACTAAAAAAAAGTCCCTAGCCGTTAACCCCCCTCTAAATAACCTCTGCCATAGAGGACAAGTTTTTGTGCTGATTTTTTCCCCAGCTTCCTTTTGATAATGAGACAAGGGCTTGCATGGCCAACATTAAGCATGACAAGTGCCCTTTTGAGTTGTGACTTTTATTTTGAATTCACTGCATAATTCATGCCAGTCTGAGGCACTATATGCAGGTGCGTAGACTCTGCTTTTTGGAGGTAAGTTATTCGCCGGAAGTACAGTGCTTGCCAACAGGACGCTCTAGCTCGAAATTTTGATGGGCGACCCCCGCCAAGAAGTAGATGGCGATGCAGGACTTGAATGGAACTACAAACTGCCAAGAGATGAAAGTCCAAAAATAATTAATAAATCAGCCAGGTGCACTTTCATTAACATGGCCGTCAATGTAAATTTAATAGTGGTCCGAGCCCTACCGTGTGTCCGTCTGGGGACGGCTGTGTTAAAATATTGTATTTGTTCAAATACGAATGCGGATTTTGGTCATAACAGTTCTCTCGTGAATAAAATGCACGATTGCATGAAAGTCTTGTTTCAATATTCCACCATCCCAGAGATGACAATCCTCGAGAATGACAGGCTCAAGGAATTATAGCCCTCAGGAATGATAGTCCCAACTAATGAGCCTTGTTTCAATATCCCTGTAAATCCAAGAAATTATAGTGCCCAGGAAGTAAGAGTCACCAGGAATGATATTTAAGTTTTATATCGCTCCATCCCATAAATCATAGTCCACATGAATTACACCCCAGGAATGTCAGTCCCCAGGAATGACAGTCCGCAGGAATGACAATCCCCATGAATCAGTCAATCGGTAATGATAAACCCCAAGAATTATAGTCATCCCTATTGACAACCCCCAGGAATGACAGACCACATGAATGTTAGCCCCAGGAATGACGGTCCCCAGAATTCCTAATCCTCAGGAATGATATTACTCAGGAATGACAGTCCCTTCGAATTTTAGGCATGGATTGGTCCAGGTATGATGGTCCCCAGTTATCATAGTCCCCAGGAATGTCAGTCCCCAGTAATGATAGTCACCAGGAATGACAGTCCTCAGAAATGATAGCCCCAGTATTCATAGTCCCCAGGAATGACGGTCCCCTGGAATTATAGTCTCTAGGAATAACGTCCTCAAGAAGGACAGTCCCCAAGAATGGCGTCCCCAGGAATGACAGTCTCCACGAATGGCAGCCCCAGTATAGACAGTTCTCAGGAATGATAGTCCCCAGGACAGAAAGTGACCTGGAATTATAGCCCCCAGGAAAAATGGCCCCCAGGAAGTTGTAGCCCTTGGAATAACAGTCCCCAGAAATGAGACCTCAGGACTCATAATATTCAATAGGCATAGCGCCCAGGAATGGCAGTCCCAAGGAGTGGTAGTTCCAAGTGCTGGTATTCCACAGTAATGGTAGCTTCAGGAATGACAGTCCTCAGGAATGACAGTCCACTGGAATTATAGTCCTCATGAAAAAAAATAATCCCCCAAGAATGACAGTCACCAAGAATGGAAGCCACAGGAATGACAGTCTCCAGGAATGGTAGACCCAGGATTTGAATTCCAAGGACTGATACTCCCCAGGAAAGACAGTCTCATAGATAGTCCCCAGGAATGATAGTCCCCAGGAATGACAGCCTCCAGCTATGATAGCCCCCACGAATGAGAGTCCCTTAGAATTTTAGTCCCCAGGAGTCCCCAGGATTGACAGTCCCCCGGAATATTAGCCACCGTAATTACAGTCCCAAGAACTTATAGGAGTGATAATCTCCAGGAATGACAGCCGCCAGGTATCATAATCCCCAGTAATGACAGTTCCCTGGAATTATGGTCTCCCGGTGCCCACGGTGAAAACAGTCTCCAGGAATCATAACCCCCAGCAATGACATTCCCCAGGAATGGTAGTTCCCAGGACTTGCTGTCCCCGGTAATGGAGCACCAGGAATGACAGTCCTCAGAAATGATAGCCCCAGTATTCATAGTCCCCAGGAATAACGGTCCCCTGGAATTATAGTCTCTAGGAATATAGTCCCCAATAAAGACAGTCCCCAAGAATGGTGTCCCCAGGAATGACAGTCCCCACGAATGGCAGCCCCAGTATAGACGGTTCTCAGAAATGATAGTCCCCAGGAAAGAAAGTGACCTGGAATTATAGCCCCAGGAAAAATAGTCCCCAGGAATGGTAGCCCTTGGAATGACAGTCCCCAGGAGTGGTAGTTCCAAGGACTGGCATTCCCCAGTAATGGTAGCTTCAGGAATGACAGTCCTCAGGAATGACAGTCAGTCGACTGGAATTATATAGTCCCCAGGAATAAACTCCCCCAAGAATGCCAGTCACCAAGAATGGTAGCCCCAGGAATGACAGTCCCCAGAAAGAAGACCACAGGACTCATAATATTCATGAGTCATAGCGCCCAGGAATAGCAGTTCCCAGGAGTGGTAGTTCCAACGACTGGCATTCCCCAGTAATGGTAGCTTCAGGAATGACAGTCCACTGGAATTACAGTCCCCAGGAATAAAATCCCCCAAGAATAACAGTCACCAAGAATGGTAGCACCAGGGATGACAGTCCCCAGAAAGAAGACCACAGGACTCATAATATTCATGAGTCATAGCGCCCAGGAATGGCAGTTCCCAGGAGTGGTAGTTCCAACGACTGGCATTCCCCAGTAATGGTAGCTTCAGGAATGACAGTCCACTGGAATTACAGCCCCCAGGAATAAAATCCCCCAAGAATAACAGTCACCAAGAATGGTAGCACCCGGGATGACAGTCCCCAGGAATGGTAGACTCAGGATTGACTTCCCAGTATTGATAGTCCCCACGAAAGACGGTGTGATGGATAGTGCCCAGGAATAATAGTCCCCAGGAATGACCGCCTCCAGGTATGGTAGTCTCCACAAATGAGAGTCTGTTAGAATTATAGTCCCCAGGAGTCCCCAGGATTGACAGTCCCCCGGTATGTTAGCCAACGTATTTAAAGTTCCAAGAAGTTATAGTCCCCAGGACCCCAGGAAAGATAACCCCCAAGCGTCATATTCCCCAGGAATGACAGTGCCCAGGAATGGTAGGTCCGAGAATGATAGCCCCAGGATTGACAGTGCTCAGGAATGACAGTCCACAGGAATGTTAGCCCCCAGACTAACACTTCAGGAATGGCAGTTTCCAGGACTAACAGTCCCCAGGAATAGAATCACCAGGAATGACAGTCCTCAGGAATGACAGTCCCCAGAACTCACTGTCTCCAGGAATGATAGTCCCCAGAATTGATATTCCACAGAAAATGGTAGTTCTAGGAATGACAGTCGCCAGTACTGACATTCCTCGGTAATGGCAGCCTCGAGTAACGATAATCCTCAGGAATGATATTTCCCATGATTGACAGTCCTCAGGATAAACAGTCATCATGAATGGTAGCCCCAGGAACAACAGTCCTCGGGGATGAAGGCACCTAGGAAGGACAGTCACACGTCCCCAGGAATAAGTCCTACGGAATAACAGTCCTCAGGTATGCCAGTCCCTAGGAATGGCAGTCCCCTTGAATTATAGTCCTCAAGGATAATAGTCCCCAAGAATGAGAGTCCCCGAGAATGGTAGTCCAGGAATGACAGTCCCCAGGATTGGTAGTTACCAGAACTGACATTCCCTATGATGTTAGCCTAAGGAATGACAGTCCTCAGAAATGACAGTCCCCAGTAATGATAGTCTCCAGGAATAACATTCCCCTGGTATGATATCCCCAGGGAATACAGTCCCCAGAAATGACAGTCATAGGTATTATTATTCAGCAGTGCGGAATAAATGGAAAGACTTGTGAATTATTTGGGTTTTGACAATTATTTCGGAAGTTCTTGGTGCATTTCTTAAGTTCATCGAATATAGTAGAGTGTGAATTGACCTTCAATTTGGCTGTTATTTGATTTCTTTTTACGCTTTCTCTGGTTATCTCGCTTCTTTTAAAAGCTGGACATCAGTGGCTGTCTTTGTACAGCTGGTCAAATGTTTTTCTGCAAAGCAAAGGGATTATTCTTGAGTTATAACTTACCCGGAAGTGGTGTCACCGGAGATGGCGTCAGCGGTGACGTCATCGCCACGTCAGGAGCACCTAAATCTGGGCGCGAGAAAATGCGCGGGAATAAGGGTTTAATATACTACTCCCATGGCCGCCATCCTGGATTTACCTGTGATAATTTGCGCCTAGGATTATGCAAATAAGCTTACGTGGAAAACTTCTTTGAGGATGGGGAGAGACCAGATTTAAGTTCCGGGTAATAAGATAAGTTGTACGTTCAAACTGCTCACTGATTGTAATGATTTAGTCAGGTTTTTCGTGTACGTATCGCATGGAGTTAAATATGAACGGCAGGAGTCTTAAAGGGTTTAGTTTCAGTTTTTCACAGTATCGGGGCGCGACAATTGCGATTTAAAACCCGACGTATGTAATAGCAACGGAAGCAAGCTAGTCTTCTATCATTCTCTAACTTTACACATATTTCTTGGTACAGTAGTTGTTTAGTATGACAAAGACAACATAATGAAGTTACAAACTAGACTAGGCGATTTGCATGTCGTCGCATACGTGGATTACTGGTTTGTAAAGAATTAGTGTGTATCCGGAGGTATGGGCCCACCAAGAGAACGATTCACATCACATCAACCAAAATTTAATCTCCAGTAACATGTCTTCAAAGACAATACATAGACGCAACAAACTACACGTCTGGGGAAGGACATACTTTCTCCGTGTCGTCTCATACGTTAGTTATAGTGACTTGCATAGATTTATTGTGTATCTAGTGGCTCGAAACATCCAATAGAACGATTCACATAAGAACAACTATATAGCATTTACTCTGCAGTAATATATCTACAAATGCCCAGAATATATGTTAAAAACCAGGCATCTGGGCAAGGACATACTTTCTCCATGTCATCTTATGCGTGAGTTTGTGACTTGTTTATACTCGCTGTGTATCTGCAGGCTTGGAACAACAAAGAGAATGATTCACATAAGATCAACTAGCATTTACTCTCTAGCAATGTATCTATAAACACCTAAAATATGTTACAAAATATGCGTCTGTGGAAGGACATGCTTTCTCTGTGTCGTGTCATACGTGAGTTAATTACTTGTAAAGGTTCAGTTTTTATCCAGAGGTTTGAAACAACCAAGGGAACGATTCATATATGATCAACTAGTATTTGTTCTCCAGCAATATATCTCCAAACACCTAAACCATACGTTACAAACTAGCCGTCTGGGGAAGGACATGTCTTCAACGTGTCGTGTCATACGTAAGTTAGTGATACGTCTTGACTTTTTTATATCTAAATGCTCGGAACAACCAAGGGAACGATTCATCTAAGATCAACTAGCATTTATCTCAAGCAATATATCTCCAAACACTTAAAATATAGGCTAAAACCTAAGCGTCTAGAAAAGGACATGCTACCTTCGCGATATCAGATAATCTAGCATGTACTCGCAATCAATACATGACTAAGTACCTAAAACATGATAAAAACTAGGCGTACGAGGAAGGACATGCTTTCTCCATGTCGTGTCACACGTGAGCTAGGGACTGGTGTAGAATATTTGTGTAACTAGAGGCTCGGAAGAACTGAGAGAGCGATTCGCATAAGATCAACTGGCATTTAATCTCGAGTAATATATGTCTAAACACCTAAATTATAAGTTACAAACTGGGCGTCAGGGGAAGGACAGGTCTTCATCGTGTCATTTCATACGTACGGTAGTGACCTGCATAGGTTTATTGTGTATCTAGTGGCTTGAAACAGCCCAAGAAACAATTCACATAAGATCACCTAGCATTAGGTCCCAAGCAATATATCTCCAAACACCTAAAATATAAGCTAACTCTGAGCGTCTGGGGAAGGACATGCTTTCTCCGTGTCGTGTCACGCGTGAGTTACTAACTTGCATGGACTTATTGTGTATCTTTAGGATTAGAACAACCAACAGAACGATTCACATAAGATCAACTAGCATTTACTCCCAAGCAATATATCTCCAAACACCTCAAATATAAGCTAACTCTAAGCGTCTGGGGAAGGACATGCTTTCTCCGTGTCGTGTCATACGTGAGTTAGTGACTTGTATGGACCTATCTTGTATCCAGGGTCTGGAAACAACCGAGGGAACGATTCACATATGATTATCTCACATTTACTCTCCAGCAATATATCTACAAACACCTAAACTATACGTTACAAACTAGGCGTCTGGGGAAGGACATGTCTTCACCGTGTCGTGTCATACGTAATTTACTGACTTGTATAGGTCCATTTTGTATCTATTGACTTGGAACAAAGAAAGGATCGATTAACAAAAGATCATCTAGCATTTACTCCCAAGCAATATATGTCTAAACACCTAAAACATAAGTTTAAAACTGGGGGTCTGGGGGAGGACATGCTTTCTCCGTGTCGTGTCACACGTGAGTTAGGGGGCCTTGTGTAGAATAACTGTGTATCTATAGGCTTGGAACAACTGAGAGAACGATTCACATAAGATGAACTGGCATTTAATATCCAGGAAAAATATGTTCAGACACCTAAATTAAATACTACAAACTATGCGTCTGGGGAAGGACAGGCATTCTCCGTGTCGTCTCATAAGTGAGTTAGTGACTTGTATAGACCTATTGTGTTTCTAGATGCTCGAAACAACCGAGGGCACGATTCACATGTGATAAACTAGCATTTACTCTCCAGCAATATGTCTCTATACACCGAAACTATACGTTACAAACTAGGCGTCTGGGGAAGGGCATGTCTTACCGTGTCGTGTCATACGTGATTTACTGACTTGTATAGGTCCATTTTGTATCTATTGGCTTGGAACAAAGAAAGGAACGATTAACATAATATCACCTGGCGTTAACTCTCAGGCAATATATGTCTAAACACCTAAAACAAAAGATAAAATCTAGGCGTCTGGGGAAGGACATGCTTTCTCCGTGTCGTGTCACACACGAGTTAGGACCTTGTATAGAATAATTGTGTATCTACAGGTTTGGAACAACTGAGAGAGCGATTCACATAAGATCAACTGGCATTTAATCTCCAGCAATATATGTTCAAACACCTAAATTATCAGTTACAAACTAGGCGTCTGTGGAAAGACAGACATTCTCCGTGTCGTCTCATAAGTGAGTTAGTGAGTTGTATAGAGCTATTGTGTATCTGGAGGCTTGAAACAACTGTGGGAACGATTCACATATGATCAGCTAGCATTCACTCTCCAGAAATATATGTACAAACATCTAACCCATAAATTACAAACTAGGCGTCTGGGGAAGGACAGGCCTTCTCCATGTCGTTTCATGCTTACTTTGGTGCCTTGTATAGATCTATTGTGCAGCTGGATGGTTGGAACAACCAATGGAAAGATTTACATAAGATTATCTAGCATATACTCTCAAGCAATATATGTCTAAACACCTAAAACATAAATTAAAAACTAGGTGTTTGGGGAAGGACATGCTTTCTCCGTGTCATGTCACACGTGAGTTACTAACTTGCATGGACTTATTGTGTATCTTTAGGATTAGAACAACCAACAGAACGATTCACATAAGATCAACTAGCATTTACTCCCAAGCAATATATCTCCAAACACCTAAAATATAAGCTAACTCTAAGCGTCTGGGGAAGGACATGCTTTCTCCATGTCGTGTCATAAGTGAGTTAGTGACTTGTATGGACCTATTTTGTATCTAGGATCTGCAAACAACAGAGGGAACGATTCACATATGATTATCTCACATTTACTCTCCAGCAATATATCTACAAACACCTAAACTATACGTTACAAACTAGGCGTCTGGGGAAGGACATGTCTTCACCGTGTCGTGTCATACGTGATTTACTGACTTGTATAGGTCCATTTTGTATCTATTGACTTGGAGCAAAGAAAGGCTCGATTAACAAAAGATCATCTAGCATTTACTCCCAAGCAATATATGTCTAAACACCTAAAACATAAGTTTAAAACTCGGGGTCTGGGGGAGGACATGCTTTCTCCGTGTCGTGTCACACGTGAGTTAGGGCCTTGTGTAGAATAACTGTGTACCTATAGGCTTGGAAAAACTGAGAGAACGATTCACATAAGATGAACTGGCAGTTAATACCCAGGAAAAATATGTTCAGACACCTAAATTAAATACTACAAACTATGCGTCTGGGGAAGGACAGGCATTCTCCGTGTCGTCTCATAAATGAGTTAGTGACTTGTATAGACCTATTGTGTTTCTAGATGCTCGAAACAAAAGAGGGCACGATTCACATGTGATAAACTAGCATTTACTCTCCAGCAATATATCTCCAAACACCGAAACTATACGTTACAAACTAGGCTTCTGGGGAAGGGCATGTCTTCACCGTGTCGTGTCATACGTGATTTACTGCCTTGTATAGGTCCATTTTGTATCTATTGGCTTGGAACAAAGAAAGGAACGATTAACATAATATCACCTGCTTTCTCCGTGTCGTGTCACACACGAGTTAGGACCTTGTATAGAATAATTGTGTATCTACATGTTTGGAACAACTGAGAGAGCGATTCACATAAGATCAACTGGCATTTAATCTCCAGCAATATATGTTCAAACACCTAAATTATCAGTTACAAACTAGGCGTCTGTGGAAAGACAGGCATTCTCCGTATCGTCTCATAAGTGAGTTAGTGAGTTGTATAGAGCTATTGTGTATCTAGAGGCTTGAAACAATCGTGGGAACGATTCACATATGATCAGCTAGCATTCACTCTCCAGAAATATATGTACAAACATCTAACCCATAAATTACAAACTAGGCGTCTGGGGAAGGACAGGCCTTCTCCATGTCGTTTCATGCTTACTTTGGTGCCTTGCATAGATCTATGTTCAGCTGGATGGTTGGAACAACCAATGGAAAGATTTACATAAGATTATCTAGCATATACTCTCAAGCAATATATGTCTAAACACCTCAAATATAAGTTAAAAACTAGGCGTCTGGGGAAGGACATGCTTTCTCCGTGTCGTGTCACACGTGAGTTACTAACTTGCATGGACTTATTGTGTATCTTTAGGATTAGAACAACTAACAGAACGATTCACATAAGATCAACTAGCATTTACTCCCAAGCAATATATCTCCAAACACCTAAAATATAAGCTAACTCCAAGCGTCTGGGGATGGACATGCTTTCTCCTTGTCGTGTCATAAGTGAGTTAGTGACTTGTATGGACCTATCTTGTATCCAGGGTCTGGAAACAACAGAGGGAACGATTCACATATGATTATCTCACATTTACTCTCCAGCAATATGTCTACAAACACCTAAACTATACGTTACAAACTAGGCGTCTGGGGAAGGACATGTCTTCACCGTGTCGTGTCATACGTGATTTACTGACTTGTATAGGTCCATTTTGTATCTACTGACTTGGAACAAAGAAAGGATCGATTAACAAAAGATCATCTAGCATTTACACCCAAGCAATATATGTCTAAACACCTCAAACATAAGTTTAAAACTGGGGGTCTGGGGGAGGACATGCTTTCTCCGTGTCGTGTCACACGTGAGTTAGGGCCTTGTGTAGGATAATTGTGTATCTATAGGCTTGGAACAACTGAGATAACGATTCACATAAGATGAACTGGCATTTAATATCCAGGAAAAATATGTTCAGACACCTAAATTAAATACTACAAACTATGCGTCTGGGGAAGGACAGGCATTCTCCGTGTCGTCTCATAAGTGAATTAGTGACTTGTATACACCTATTTTGTGTCTAGAGGCTCGAAACAACCGAGGGCACGATTTACGTGTGATAAACTAGCATTTACTCTCCAGCGATATATCTACAAACACCTAAACCATACGTTACAAACTAGGCGTCTGGGGAAGAACATGTCTTCATCGTGTCGTGTCATACGTGATTTACTGGCTTGTACAGGTTTATTTTGGGTCTAGGGTCTTGGAACAACGAAAGGAACGATTCACATAAGATCATCTAGGATTTACACTCAAGCAATATATCTTCAAACACCCAAAATATAAGCTAAAATCTAAGCGTCTGGGGAAGGATATGATTCTCCGTGTCGGCTCACATGTGATTTAGCGACTTGTGTAGATATATTGTGTATTTAGAGAATTTAAACAATCAACAGAACGATTCACATAAGATCACCTACCATTTACTCTCTTGCAATATATCCCCAAACACCTAAACCACACGTTACAAGCTATGCGTCTGGGGAAGGACATGCTTTCTCCGTGTCGTGTCATACGTGAGTTAGTGACTTTTGTAGAGTAATTTTATATCTAGAGGATTGGAACAACTGAGAGAGCGATTCTCTTCAGATCAGATGGCATATAATCTCCAGCAATATATGTCCAAACACCTAAACCATACGTTACAAACTAGGCGTCTGGAGAAGGACATGCTTTCTCCGTGTCGTATCATCCGTGATTTACTGACTTGTACAGGTTTCTTTTGTATTTAGGGGATTGAAACAACGAAAGGAACGATTCACATAAGATCATCTAGCATTTACTCTCCAGCAATATACGTCTAAACATCTAAAATATATACTAACATCTGAGCGTCTGGGGAAGGACATGTTTTCTCCGTGTCGTCCCATAAGTGAGTTAGTGACTTGTATAGACCAATTGTGTATCTAGAGACTTTGAACAACCAACAGAACAATTCACATAAGATCACCTAGCATTTACTATCCAGCAATATATCTCCAAACGCCTAAACCATACGTTACAAACTAGGCGTCTGGGGAAGGACACGTCTTCACCGTGTGCTGAATTGCATAGGTCCATTTTGTGTCTTTTGGCTTGGAACGAAGAAAGGAACGATTAACATAAGTTCACCTAGCATTTACTCTCAAGCAATATATGTCTAAACACCTAACATATAGGATAAAAACTAAGCGTCATGGGAAGGACATGCTTCTCCTTGTCTCATAATTCAGTTAGTGACTAGCATAGACCTATTTTGTATCTAGAGGCTGGAAACAACCAACCAAGGGAACAATTTCACATATGATTAACTGGTATTTACTCTCAAGCAATATACATGTATATCTAAACACCTAAAACATTTGTTACAAACTAGGCGTCTGGGGAAGGACATGCTTTCTCCGTGTTGTGTCACACGTGAGTTATGGCCTGGTGTAGAATTATTGTGTACCTAGAGGCTTGGAACATCCAAGAGAACGTTTTTTGTATGTAGGGGCTTGTAACAACGAATGGAACGATTCACGTGAGATCATCTAGCATTTATTCCCAAGCAATATATGTCTAAACACCTAAAACTTCAGTTGAAAGCTAGGCGTCTGGGGAAGGACATGCTTTCTCCGTGTCGTGTCTCACGTGAGTTAGGGCCTTGTGAAGAATAACTGTGTATCTAGAGGCTTGGAACAACTGCGAGAACGTTTCACATAAGATGAACTGGCATTTAATCTCCAGCAATATATCTTCAAACACCTAAATTATAAGTTACAAACTAGGCGTCTGGGGAAGGACATGCTTTCTTCGTGTCATCTCGTAAGTGAGTTAGTAACTTGTATGGACATATTGTGTGTCAAGAGGGTCGAAACAACGGAGGGAGCAATTCACATGTGATCATCTAGCATTTATTCTCCAGCAATATATCTCCAAACTCCTAAATTATAAGTTACAAAATAGACGTCTGGGGAAAGACACGCTTTCTCCGTGTCGTCTCATAAATGAATTCCTGACTTGTATATACCTATTGCGTATCCAGAGGCTTGAAACAACCGCGGGAACGATTAACAGGCATTTACTCTCCAGCAATATATCTTCCAACACATAAACCATAAGTTTCAAAATAGGCGTCTGGGGAAGGACATGGCTTCTCTGTGTCGTTTCATACGTACTTTAGTGTCTTGTATAGAGTAATTGTGCATCTAGAGGCTTTGAACAACCAATGGAGCGATTTACACAAGATCATCTAGCATTTACTCTCAAGCCGTATATGTCTAAACATCTGTCTGCAAGAGTAACGTTTTTTAATAATTGTTTTATTCAACCACCTTTAAACTATTGTGTTAGTATTTGGGGAACGTTCACTGATTCTAATATACAAAAAATTGAAGTACAAAGAAAACGAGCTACTCGGTTAATCTTAGATTGTAGTTTCGAAATTTCTACCACCGAATTATACAAGCGACTAAAGTGGCTTCCATTTAGACAGCACGTAATGTACAGTGAATGTGTCCTGGTGTACAGCAGCTTACACGGGTCTGCTCACACTTACTTGAAGGATAAGCTCATACTGTCTACAAGTAGACAAACCCGATTTACTAGATCCTATGTAAATACAGATCAATTATTTTGACGAACATATTTTCATAAGAGAGCTTTCTCAGTCTCCGGCCCAGCGGCGTTGAATTTTCTGCCATACCGTGTCAGAAACGGTCCCTCTTTGGCTGTGTTTAAACACGAATGTTTTAAATACATTTTACGGGGATGCTTTCATTAAGTCAAAACATGATTATTACTGTCTTAGAATGTGAGCTCCATATTATGTATCCTATATACACTGTTTTTATTATGATTGTTATAGCACTCGGCTCCCAGGAAAAGCATCGATAGATGATGGCTTATCGATTGTTTTAATAAATAAAGCTTCTATTCTATTCTATTCTATTCTATTTAATATAAGTTACACAGAAGGATAATTTGACGGACAGAAATAGTGCTAACATATTTACAAAGCAGAGAATGGCGCATCACTGTTAATTTAACAACATTCTGACAAAAACTATTATGGAACACGATAACATCATATCCGACCTATTTAAATACATTGCGAGTTAGTGAATTGTTTTGACTTAATGTGTATCTAGAGGATTGGAACAACCAATAGAACGATTCACATAAGATCAACTGGCTTTAAATCTCCAGCGATATATGTCCAAACACATAAAATATAAGTTACAAACTAGGCGTCTGGAGAAAGACATGCTTTCTCCTTCTTGTCTCATACGTGAGTTAGTTACTTGTATAGACTTATTGTGTATATAGATGCATGAAAATACCACATGTACCAAGAGAACGATTCACATACTGATCACACGAAATTGGCGGAAGATCTAATGTATATTGTGTGGATTACAATTGAGCAGTATTATGTGAGGGGGTGGTTACCATATTACTGGCGCATGCAGATAGGTTGATCAGCGAGCAGGAAACCTTATACATAAAATTACACGCAGGAATTTAGTCTGTTTCCTTAACCCCTGGCCAACGACGACAAATTGTTTATACTATCTTTGTCTTTCGCTGGGACCGCTTGGCCCAGCCAAAGACAATATATAGTATATTATCGTCGTTGGGGAGGGGTTAGAGCAAGTTCAGACTAATAGGAAGTGAACGCTATGCATAGATGTCGCCAATTTCATGGGACACAACCGTCTGGTCCGTCATTCATTGTTCAGCCGCCGTCCATTAAAGTATATCCGCGTCCATAATCCGAAGACCTATTCCATATTCCGAAAAACAGCATTATGAGCAAATTAGAAAAAGACAATCATAGTATACATAAACATAGGCTAGTTTTCTGCAAGAGAGAAGAGTTGCCGGCAAGACATCATGAGGTTAAAAAAATATCAAATGCGTATCGCTGATCAGTATCCTCAATACATATGATATTCGCTGTAAAGTCTTCATGTAGAAAATGTTGTATGTCAGTCAGGCTTTGCTTTTGACTGTCCACATGAACACAATGAGGATGTTGAAGTACTTGGGTCCATACGGTCCCTAGCCTCCGGTTAAGCGGGATTAGAGACAAGTTACGAGAGGTCTTGCTCACTTCGCTCGTATTTTGCTATCAGCACGAGATAAGTATCGCCAAATCTGAGAAACTTTGAGTGAAGGCGTTTGGTGGTATAGCCATGTTTGATAAGTTTCTGCGATAATGTTTTGTGACGTTCATTAAAATCGTCACATTTGACACAGGATCTAACAACTGCTACGATGCGAGATAAGTATACGCCAAATGCGGGTCCCACTGGAATTTACTGTCTAGAAAGGGATAGTTTACGATGTCGAAATTGTAATCATCTCTTTTGTCATAAAGTCGACGAGAGAGAAGGTTTCTCACTAGTACACTAGTACAAATTGTTCAAAATAAAATTGAAGAACAATGGAACAATAAAGAAAACGATTGAAATACGATAACTTTTCATTTACTGTTCAGTAAGATTTCTCCAAATACACTATATGAGTTACAACTAGGCGTACTTTCTCATTGCCATCGCATGCGTGAGTCAGTGTCCAGTTTAGACTAGTACTGTGTATCTTTAGACCTGCGACAACCGAGAACTATTCACATACGATCACTAAGATGTCTCCAAGTAGTAGTGTTATTGTGCGTAAGCGTACATGTATCCCCGGTACATTATAAATTGTTTTATTTCCATTTTCTATGGAAGATTCAACTAATCTTTCATTAGTTTGCGAGAGCCTTAGTTCTTAAGAGAAGAACTGCAATTATAGTATTGGCCTTTTACTGTAGCGTATAGGCATATATTTTATTTCATTTGATGGAATATGTAATGAATATTTAATTTGCGAGAGCCTCGAATCTTAAGAGAGTAATTGTCATTGTAGCATTCATATTATACTGTAATATCGCATAGGCATGTATTAGTGCCCAGTTTATATTGTATAGTCTTGAATATTTCTCTTTATTGAATATGTAATCAATATAATTAGCTTGCGGGAATCTTAGTTCTTAAGAGACGAACAGCAATTACAGTGTTGATCTTGTATTGTGAAACGAATAGGCATATAACTGGTATATATTTTCTTTCTCTTTCATGACCTATTTAATCAAATGTAATTAGTTTGCTTAGGAGAAAAACTACAATTATAGTATGGATATTATACTGTAGTAGCGTAGTCATATACCCGGTGTGTTATAGAGTTTATTTGTATTAATGGAGAATGTAATTGACGTAATTAATTTGCAAACCCTTAGTTCTTAAGAGAGGAACTGCCACGATATTATTAATGTTATACTGCATATACTAGACATATACCATTAGTTTTTTTTATTTTCCATGGGATATGTACTTAATGTAATCAGTTTGCGAGAGCCTTAGATCTTAAGAGACAAACTCCCATTTACTACTGATGTTTTACTGTAATAGCGTATATACTGGTGCGAGGTAAATATTATATAGTGTTGTATATATTGTTCTCATGGAGTATGATATAAATGTAATTAGTTTGCGATACCCTTGGTTCTTAAGAAGAGAACTACCAAACCATTATACTAGTTTGCGAGAGCCTTAGATCTAAAAAAAGTGATATTATAATATTGATGTTGTACTGCAGATGGCTTAGCCTATGTGTAAACCTGTTGCATATAGTGTTGTATTCTTTTCATGGAACATTTCATAATATGTAATTAGTTTGCAAGAAAATTAGTTCTTAAGGAAAATTACCATACGATGATAATATTAATTTGATAATATTAGCCTATTTTCGAAGACCTGGTATATATATATGATATATAGTGTATTATTTCGCTCATATAATAAATGTAAAAAGTTTGCGAGAGCCTCAGCCTCAGCTCTTGTAATATCGTTACGCGTATTACGTTTTTTTTTACTCAGTGTTGTATTTCTTCTTATGGAAATGTTATTGACGTCATTACTTTGCGAGAGCCTTAGTTCTTAAGAGGAGATTGCATTGATATTCTACGATATATGCCTGATATACAGTAAAACATTTCTTATTGGATGTGTAATTAATATAGTTTGCGAGAAGCTTAGATGTTAAGAGACGAACTGACATTATACTATTCATGTTGTACTAATAGCGTATAACCTATACTGGTGCACTGTATATAATTTATACATTCCATGAATGTGGTTAGCTTATTTCCCCCAGCAAAGTATTTTAAGTATGGGTTAGTTGACAGCTAATTTTATTGGCGGGGTCATATGTCAAGTGCCGGCACCAGGCCCCCCCCAGGAGAGTAGGGACGTCAGTGATACAAGCTATTTATCAGCGTAGATTCTGGTCAGATAACTATTAAAACAGTCAATTTCAACATTGGATATTCATGGCTTGTAGTGTTGTATATCTTTGTTTTGAGGAGTGTAAAATAAATGTAATTATTAATTTGCGAGAGCCTTTCGTGCTTAAGAGAACGGTCGTGATAACTGTTTTCAAGAGCCTTACATCTTAAGAGATGGACTCCTTTTGTAATATGGATGTTATACTCGAATAGCGTATAGGTGTAGGCCTATACCCGGTGCATGTTGCAGTGTTGCATTTTTCCCATGGAATATCTAATAAATATAAATCAGTTTGCAAGAGCCTTGGTTCTTAAAGACAAGAAATACCATACCATGATAATATGAATGTTATAATATCAACGTATAGTCATGAGCTACCTGGTATATATTATGTTTTATTTCTATTCTAAATAATGGAATATGTACGGAATGTAAATAGCTTGCGAGAACGTTAATTCTTAGCGTATAGTCAGGTATATATTACATGTTT
Source organism: Hanleya hanleyi (assembly GCA_036873755.1). Classification (NCBI taxonomy): domain Eukaryota; kingdom Metazoa; phylum Mollusca; class Polyplacophora; order Lepidopleurida; family Hanleyidae; genus Hanleya; species Hanleya hanleyi. The sequence continues at coordinate 126,572 of JAVTVY010039253.1, read as the reverse complement.
GCGAAGCCATAGATATTGAGATGCGTGCTGGCCTGGTATGTATCCGTATAACATGAGCTAGTACAAATGTTAACGCAGCCGTCCCCACACGGACAACATAAGTCTCCGTCTGGGGAAGGACAGAAGCGTCTGGTGAAGGACAGCTCCAGACGAAGCTTGATGGATAATTCGGCAAATACTTTTAGGCAAATACCCCGCTGCCAAGGCAACGGAAGGCAAATTTCCCGCTGCCCCTGACAGTCGCGTGAGAATGACTTGTGGATGAGAATTTGCCGTAAATGCCCCGGCTAAGAACCAATCAAAACTCGTCTATCTTATATAAGGTGTAATTATATCATGTATACATGTATTATGTACATACTTCAGCTTCCAGAAAATTTTAATAGAATACAGTGTTGATTTATTTGTGTGCATACTGACCAACAAAAGAGAAAGAGAGAGGATTAAATTTAACGGCGCGTTCAGCAATGTTTCAGCTATATAGAGACGATCAAATGGAGCTATGTGTAAGTTTAAGTAGAAGTCAACAATCCAACAAAAATCTGAAAGTGATAGACAACACATGGTACAGAATTGGTACAGACATTAAAATTTATTTGACAAACCGATAGTTCTGAAATACTTCAAAATCAAATCCTCTCTCATCCGCTTAAAATGATCTTTTAAATTAGCTGCTCTGTAAAAAGAATCTCTTATAGTCTTAAAATCTATAGTGTTTATCAAAATATGTTTAACTGTGAGTTGCTCATCGCATGAAATACACATCGGGGCTGATTAATTTTGTTTAATGTTCGTGGGTCAGTCGTAAATGACCGATTCTATAGCGCCTGATTTCAGCGTGATCGAAACGTTTCTGACTGCTAAGAAGAGTACACTATAGTTTTCTAAAACACTCTTGAGGCTTGCTTTCAACCTCACAAATTGAAATAGCTTTCTTATATAAGCACAGATACACTGTCTGAAGTCGATATTTGGGATCCCACGATGCTTAACTTTGTCATCTACTGCTGCCTTGGTCTGCCTAGGTAACCAACAAAATCGATGTTAAACTGCTGTTCTACCCAAAGGCCATATAGCTTTAGAATATTCAGGATGAGTTGCAGATCTACTCCTGATCGCTTGGAGGCATGACAAAGAGTCTGAGAATATGAATAATTTTAATTGTGCTGGACCCAATATCTTCCAAGGCCGTCAAAAGAGCTTGCCAAAAATAGAGACTCATAGTAACAACAGATTTATAAATCACCATTTATAATTTTGATTTTGGTAATGAATGAGAATTCCATTTGATTCGGAATAATTCGCCATTTATAATATTTCCTTTTGAAGATGAAGAATAAATCGCTAATGACAATTCTGACCTTTGGAAATGAGTGAGAACTACATATAATCTAGTAGCAATCGCCAATGATAATTCTGCATATAGATCATCTGCTCCAAAATAATTCGTCAATGATAATACGGCATATTGGATATGAATGAGGACAACATTTGATACAGAATAATTCGTCAATGATAAATAATTGTTCTAGCCATCCCGACATTCATAGAATACCGCCGTCCAGTGATCAATTCCAGGGTTCATAAACGATATAGAGGGGTTTGACAAGGTACGAAAGACGTGGTAAATTAATACATAACGAATACCGATAAGTTACCGGTTTTAAATCTAGTTCTAACCAGCAAATAAATTAAAATGGATAAACCGACAACTGTGTCGAACGGTTTCCGTCTTGGCCCTGCTGTTACGTTCACCTCTCGTCACATAAACAGTTTTGACTGGCTTGCACGTGCTGCAGTCGTTCACTTGTTTACTTTTGAAAGCGAGCGACTGCAAGTCAGCGAGTGCTTGTGACAGTCGCAGGAGTCACGATGCAGAATGAAAAACATAAAAGGGCTGCCTAAAGGAGGTGTTCGGTTTGACTGTTATTTTGTCCTTCGTGTATTGTACTATAAACCGAAAATATAATTTCCTCTTAAGTTGTTTACTTCAAAAGTTACTAGCTTGAGAGAGAAAATAGAATTTTTGTATTCTGAAATTTGTCAAAAAAATATTACGAGTATTAGAACATAGGCATTTGTTTGTTTTCGCAATTTTTTGTGACATTCTTGGAGGGGATTATATGTAAAATATGACACCTTTAACCAAAACGAGTCGTTGATATTCAAATGAAGGCCGGTTAGGCCAAAAACGAAAAATTCCAGATTCACAGCAGCTACAGCTATTCTTCAATGTTTCGTTACTACAATATGGATATATACGTTTCCCGTTCACCGCTAATGTAGTTGTTCACAGTTTTACAACTTCATATATTCTCTTTATTCAGGAAATTATCCCCAACAAGCGGTGACGCTTGTTTCCTCAAGTGATTATGCCTGTGCCAATAGGTTTTACAGCTGCTTCCTTACTTAGTGTTCGCTGAACTTTTTGCCGACAGTTGGCAGTTTTCGAGTATACAGGTTTATATATTAATATAACTAATTATCGTTCATAAATAGTTGGTACGTTCATGAAATATATATGCATGGTAACTGTAAGAGCGACGCTGAAGGGGAAAAATCATCTAAAGCGAACACCTCCTTTATAGGTTAGCTTTTCGAAACGTATCTACATATGTCTACCGCCTGTCTGAGGTATAGTGTAGGGTCATATGTAGCAATTTATGCCCGAGTATTTTATGCTTGTGAATTGTTGGCACCATGCGTTATTATGATTAGTTATTATGATGTTCTGAAACAGAAAAACTTTGGTGCCAAGTTTTCTTTTCGCGTTTAATATTATGTTGAACTCGTAATGAGATGACATATCTGATAGGTTCACGCTCGCCATGGGTACAGAGAATGACCGTGTACGGTGAACATGATGAGCGTTGTCTGAGAAGACTGAACTATTTGAGGATAATAAGTCGTAAGAATGTAATTAAAGAATATAATATTTTCAGTACAGGTTAGAAAAGCATTTTACGGTGAGACTGGTTTTGGCATTCGGTTTCTATTCAGTATATTGCTGAGAAATATTTGTGTGTTACTCTGAACTTACCCCAATCATGGACAGAAGTTTTTCTGTGGCGTAGCAAATACTGCTGCGGTTAAAAAGTTTGCCCAAAATATTATAAGACATCGAAGGTTAGAATTCTTATCCATTACTACAAGAATGCTTCCATTGAAATCATCAGCGCCCAACAATCTCTATATGCATATGGTCAATATTATAATAAAATTTCGCCTTAACATCGCGTGAGTGGCCTGAGTTAATGATTCCGCTATATCAATTTGGGAATAACTGAAACACGCAGTGTTTATTCAGTGCAGTTGTTCAGAAATTATTCCCAAAGCCGAGTTTCAATATTCCCAATTCTCTTCTGCCGTGATTTACTGGTTATTTAAACAACATTAATTACAATCGCATTCAGTCATTATTATGTTTGTTCAATTTTCATTGGTAGGTCACCCATAAGAGCCAAATGTCAATTTGCTTTGTACAACAGGCTAAATATTAGTGTGAACTGCATCCAGTGGGAAAGGAACATTAACAGGACAATGTAGGTCAATGCAGTTATGGTCTATTTGGATAAGTAACACATACGATATAGTCACTATAGAAGGACAAATATTCAACAGCATGCCTTATTGGATGATTGACCTATAACTGCTCGGTATCCTCAGTCGTATATGGTAAAAATCGTCGTCATTGTTCATGTCACTGTACGCTGAGGTCAAGCAACGATTCATTTGTCCAAGAGTATCAGACTTTATTCTGATACTGGTCAGGCTACTGGTCAGGCCATACACGTTCAGACTAATTTAGACCGTTCTAAGTTCCCGCCACGACGTTCTCTCTTACAATGGCAATATAAACTGAGATGCATCATTCTCTAGAAACAACTTGGAAATTCATTTGGATAAAGAATAGCATGATATGTCTTGCTGTCATGATAGAAAATTGTTGACCGCTTCTCTCTTGTTGGGAGCAAGCTCGTGTTTTCTTTATTTTCGTTTCATAAATATTTGAAATAGATGATAACTGCATGATATTGGCGCGACAATTCTTTTGACTCCAAGTTAGGTTGCCCCTAGACCAAGGAGCAACAAAAAGATTTAGGAGGGGTCTGAAATGGCCCCTCCCCGGGCCGCAGTTCAATCAAAATCACCCAGGCCGGATTGGGTTAAATTAATCTATGTCGTGACAGGTTAACAGTTAACTTCATCTCTCGTTCGGGTCACACACAAGTCATCCCGACAAAGATTTTTTCTTTTGTGTTAATTATTTTTTCTAAAATATATTGAAATTCTACTTGACAAATCTTAGGTGCGTCACGTAAATATTAGCAGAATGGGGGTATAGTAGACCACTGTTAGTATTTACAACCGTGCTATAGCTTCACCTGCATGTCCATAATATATTTGAAGTACAATTTCTTTTTTCGAACTATTTTCTACGTGACAGGTTTACTAGGAAACGATTCTACAAGCAATACCAATTACCATTCAATTGGGGACAATGTGATTAGGACAATACATGTAGGGTAAAGAACAGTGTAATATTATTACTAGATATACTCGTATAACCCAAATGTAATGTGGTATAACTGCATATTCATGTAGAATCAGAAGTACTGTTGTTAATTTTTTTACTTACCAGAGTGTATTGACAAATCCAATGGCCATCACATACACACTGCCCGTATTACAGTAACATCATTGGAATAGGCGTCAAAGCCACAAGGCAGAAATAGAAGCTGTGGATAGCAATGTTCCACCAAGCGGTGTTGATTTTCCAACCTCCGGATGTTTGTGCCAATGATCGTCCCAATTTTTCACATCGCCGTGTCGGCTATGGTCAGTGGAGCACAATGCAGAGCCTGATATTTCACACATTAATAGCATCTCCCTCATCAGAAAAATTCATATACAAATATTTGAACGAATCAATGTTCGATGTACCACCATATAGTCCAGATTTATGAATGAGGTTTCATTGATATTTGGTGATTAACACACTGTCCCACATGACTGGAATGGAGAATCGTTCGTTAACAAAGAACACGTGTAGTCCGGAAAGTGAGTGCAAACAGAATAAAGCGCTGCTTGAATTTCATGTCAAATCGATCTGTTGTTTAGACACCTTGCAAATATAGCACCGACTCTGGGTGTGCTTGTAATTTATATATGAGAATGAGTATATCACGCATATTTGGGGTATTTCTGGGTTGTCTGTCTATGGGGGTATCACGGATATTGTGGGTATTTCTGGGTTATCTGTCTATCTGGGTATGACGGATATTGCGGGTATTTCTGGATTATCTGTCTATACGGGTATGACGGATATTATGGATATTTCTGATTTATCTGTCTATCTGGGTATCACGGATATTTTGGGTATTTCTGGGTTATCTGTCTATCTGGGTATGGCGGATATTGTAGGTATTTCTGGGATATCTGTCTATACGGGTATGGCGGATATTGTGGATATTTCTGAGTTATCTGTCTATCTGGGTATCACGGATATTGTGGGTATTTCTGGGTTATCTGTCTATCTGTGTATGACGGATATTGCGGGTATTTCTGGGTTATCTGTCTATCGGAGTATGACGGATATTGCGGGTATTTCTGGGTTATCTGTCTATTTGGGTATGACGGATATTGTGGATATTTCTGAGTTATCTGTCTATCTGGGTATCACGGATATCGTGGGTTTTCTGGGTTATCTGTCTATCTGGGTATCACGAATATTATGGGTATTGCTGGGTTATCTTTCTATCTGGGTATGACGGATAGTGTGCGTAGTTCTGGGTTATCTGCGTACCACGAATATTGGGGGCATTTCTGCGATATCTGTTTATCTGGTTATCACGGATATTATGAGTATTTATCGGTTATCTGTCTGTCTGGGTATCACGGATATTGTGAGTATTTCTGGGTTATCTGCATGTCTATCTGGTCATACAGACTGAGACTGTCATATGTGAATGAACATCATATTAAGTATATTCTTGGCTCGAGCAAGATATATTTGTAGGCCTACTTGGATCTGGATGCATCTCTTGTACGCTTGTATTTATAAAACGAGCCGGCGCTTTCTTGTCTATCAACAATCTACAAACAGGGTTGTCTACCCTTATGCCAAGTCGAATCTCCCTGCATTCAGTCGCTTATACAAACCCTGGCACTCTCCGCGCAATGGATCTTCACCAAGCCATGAAACCTTCGGCGGAGAATAAAAGTGCGAGCTTGATTATCAGACGTGTTCTCAATCGCAACATTGAATTAAGCAGAACTAACCAACTGCAGCCCATTTTTGGGGTTCGGCAGACAAAATAAAACAAACCATCGGTGAATTATTGAACAATTATTGAGTAACTTTTTACTTCATTACAACAACAGCACCACCACCACCACATCAAAGCTAACGGTCGTTTGCTTGAAAATAAAGTTGTTTGATCGAAATCAAACTCTTTGGCATATTCACATCTGAAAAATTATATATATATGTATTCAGTAGGTTGATAATGACGTTCAGGCTGGTGAGATCTAGATTTTGTGAAATGGTGTTTTGTTACAGGGCTACATATTAAGTGTGTGATGGCATGGAAGTTTTATCTGGCAAAATGGAAGAACACCTTGGTCAGATTTGCGTTTTCAAGCGTTCTCTTACTTTAAAACATTCATTTTTTATGGAAGGAACTGACCATAAAGACAAATCTAACTGAATACGCATTCGGAAAGCATGACGTGATTCCCACGTCTAACTTCTAAAACAACCAATATAAAGTCTGTATAAATTCGGCAGCGAAAGAGCCTATTAACAAATGTAAACTATCCAGGATCATGTTATTCCAGGATCCTTGTGCAAAGCTAATCTCAGTTCAAAGTTTAACCTGGGTTACCACAATTTTATTTGAGAGAAGACAGTTATTCCTACACCTTTACTGTAAACAGCCCCAAGTTTTGACATTTGGCTTCATGTAGACTATAAAGCTTCGATGGAAGCTACCAGATTGCAGATTGTTGACCGCAACAGATAACAAATGGGGTTGAAGATTGGTTCTGATGGTACTTAAATCCACATCGTCTAAGACACCAGCAGTGGTTATGTCATTCAAGATGTCCACATGAACAGCCACAAATCATTACAAGGATCATTTTGGTTCTAGTGATGTTTTTAGATATGCAGTCAGAGTATTGGTCAGGTGGGTCATGACTTCTTGTCAGTACTCCAGCATTTTTTCCACCAACGGTATATGTAGCATATAAGTTGCCTTGCTATAATTTCTTCCGTGCAATCCTTTCAAAATCTTATGCTTTCTTCAGCTGCCAATGCTTAACATAAAAATACAACAAAATAGCATGTATCAAGGGTATTTTTCCATAAGTTCGTCTTCTTTTGATATAAACATCCATAAATTGAGGGACAAAATACAGAAAATGCAAAATTACCTAAATTATAGATATAATTATTTCGTTTTGGGTTTATTTTCACTACTTTTATATATTGTTAAAAAGATTATACTTCGTGAAATGTGATTGCACAGGGAAATTGTTCATTTTCTTGAAAAAACAAATTAATATTTGGACTAAAATACCAATTAAAGTCCACATAATTCTTTATTTCTGTGTACGCTTATGGGAAAAATGCAATATATCTAAAAATGTTGCAGGTATCCATTGAAATGTTCGTAAATCTGTATTAATTCCATCTCATCCTCAATATTTTTTGGTCAAGAACCGTCACTATTATGAAAAAGTCTCCCAGGTATTTATCAAGTGAACATAGCAATTAAAGTTAAGTCAAGTTATGTTCGAAAGAAAGATTAGACAGTCAAAGAGACTGTAACAATAATGAATAATACTGGACTTTAAAGTTATCAATATATTATACATTTCAAATTATTTTATGTTCCGCAAAACGGTCGAAAGCTTGTGCATTAAATTGCGTTTACGTGGAGAAACGCAGAGTTTGTATAATTATTTCTGATCCCACGTATGAGTCTAAACAGTATCTTTGTTGTTATTGTTGTTGTTGTTATTTACCAGGAAGGTTAATATTTCAAAACAGATGAGAAAGAGGTACGGGAATAACAGATCACTCTGTCTACAGCCTCTAGATATGTGGTGAAAATCGGATATATATCCATTTTGTATAACTGCTGATGAAATTTTGGTAGTGAACAGGTTTATCCAAGATACAATTGAAGTTTAAGAACGAACGAAAGACCAAGAAATGGAGTCAAACGCTTTTTCAAAATCCACTAGAAGAAGCAGGCCGGAAATATTTTGCTCCTCAGACATCATAAATATGTCGAGTATTATCGCCTATAAATCTCTCAGGTATGTAGCCAGATTGGTAGTCGGATATAAATTCATTCAGCATTGCTTTCCGTCTGTGGGAATTCAAATGCAGCCGGAAGCAATTTTGTATATAACATATAATAAAGATGTCAGTCGCCAATTTAGAAGATAACGTCTCTGCTTGTCCGGCTTAGGGATACATGTTATTATTCCCTGTCGTTGAGTTGTAGAAAGCAGTCCCATGACGTATTCATAGTTCAATGATCTCACCACATATCCACCCAGATTTTTTTCTTTTAATTTTATGGAACAGCCGTCCAAACATGGGCTTTCGTTTTTTCTTCATTTGCACCAGGTAATTAATTTTCCCTTATAACTAGATTAATGTTCGTTAGTGGATCGTTATATCACTACCGATGTCCCATGCTTCTCTGGTTTCGTGTAAATTCTTCTAATATATCTCTTGGTTTTGTTATAATTTCTACATTCACCCTCTCAATTTTACAGATATAGCGCCTGTGTTCTTCTCCTTCCTTTAACCAGCGGACACGAAATCGAATATAATAACCTTATTGATTCCAACTCTTTTCGTTTGTTTTCAATCAGGCTAAACTGTAATGAGCCATAGTTTTCGATTCATGTAGATCTTTCAAAAATCTATCTTCTTTGAAACGCATCTTTTTTCTTGAATGAAATTACGAAATGGTAGCCCGTCTTATTGTCAGCATCAAAACTTCCAAACATAATTTATCATCAATCGAGAATATCAAATCTCCGTTTTTAATGTTGTTTATTTTACATCACTTCTATACTCGGATAGCATATACCTTTCAGATATCATAAACCATGCTCTTAAATTGAGTGGCAAAATTCAAATGCTTTAGGAGGGAATTACTGCATTTCCATGAACCTTTTCCTCTAGTGAATTCATTAATTTTAAAATGATCCGATCTATAAGACGAGTCCATTTTTTACCGCTCGGTCAATTTTGGCCGAAGGCTATTGTCGTCTTCATGTACGTCTGTCCGTCCGTCTGTCCGGCACAGCTTTCTCGTTACCTACTGACCCTAGGCACTCCAAACTGCAGTGCGCTTCCATACTCTCGTGACCATCTTTAATTTATGCGAAACTACCAATCGTGTGTATCTCGGATAACATTTTACCTGTTCAGTGTGAAACTTGGTATACATCATCGATACATCAAGAAACTTTTTAAGGAACGACCGAACCAGTGTCCCTGATTGGGTGGAAACCTTGACGGCCCTGTTTAATTTATGCCAATTCTTTAATGATGTATATCTCTGATACCATTTGTCTTCTATGCGAAACTTGATATACAGCATCGATACAGAGACATGCAATGAATAGCCACATCAGTTCCTCTGAATGGCCTGAAGGATGGGCGTCCATCTTCAATTTATGTAAAATCATTAATGATCCCCATCTCTGATACCGTTCAAGTGCTTGATGTAAAATTTGGTATACATCATCTATGCATCAAGAGACTTACGATGAATGACAGAACTGGTTTCTCTGATTGGGCGGCAATCTTAGCGACCATGTTAAATTGATGCAAAATCATTATTGATCTATATCTTTGATAACGTTGAAGTGTTCAATATTAAACTTGGTGCACATCATCGATGCATCAAGGGACTTACAATGAATGACAAAACCGCTTTCTGTGATTGGGCGGAAACGTTCTTGGTGACTAGTTTTAATTTATTCAAAATCATTAGTGATCTGAATATCTGATATACTGTTTGGTGCTTCATATGCAAATATACATCATCGTTACATCAAGAAACTTACAATTAATAACAACCAATTTCTTGATTAGGTGGAAAACTTAATTTATTTTAATTTATGCAAAATCTGTCCCTTCGGCACTGTTCAAGTGTTTGAAGCAAAAATTTGTATACATCAGGAGACTAACAATAAAAGGCAGAATATTTAATTTACGTGAAATCATTGATCTGTATATCCTCTGATACTATTCAAGTGTTCAGTATGATACTTGGTATACATCACCGATATATCTAGAGACAAATACTGACTTCCGGTTTCTGTGATTGGACGGAAACCTTGAGGCTATTTCTAATTACAAAACTTTTAATAATCTGTATATTTGTCACTTGACTGCTGGGTGTTCCTGATGTTTTCAAAGTAGTACGGTTCAAATTAAATACATTATGAATGGCTGGCGCCCAGCGCCGGGGGGTATTCAGATGCGTAGCTCGTATTTTATTTTATTAACATCTTTCATATTGTTTTCTTAACCAAGGGAAAATCTAACCTAAACGTCGGCCATTGGATGTTATTTTTTTCTGTGTATTCTTGCATTTACCAGGTTTACCCCATGTTGAGGCGTTTACCATCAGAGGTCTACGATGCTCATCCTTCGACATTAGATGAGTTATTTCTTTGAGCTGATCTGTCATCACAGCTCCAGAGCTGGAGTATCTAATTCCGCTTAAGCCGGTGCTAGAGGCCGTTTAGATACTTCATAATTTCCGCATGAACCCTTGCAAAGAAAGCACGGCTGAGATACAATGCTATGTCCGAGAATCCACCGTATTCTCGGATCTGAATGTGAGATGCCAAGAGAAGCTTTCCTGTAGAGTCATATGGTTGTTTTTTAGTCTCCAGACCTCGTCAATTTTTCCCGCCTCTTGCATATTGCTCCAATGTAAGTTAGTTGCTATTTTCTCATGTGTGCCTGCGTACATGCGGATAAGTATGTCTAAATGGGTCCTCCTGAACAGCTAAAACGGATTATTAGTATGAATGTAGTTAATGGTATAAAAGGCCATGAGACTATTGGGCGTTGTGGGATAAGGGCATGGAACTTTGCATAGTTATAACACTGATCAGGAGTTGATACAGGCACGAATTAAATCATTTCGATATTGCAGCCCGATTCAAATTGCCAAAACAAATTTGCTAGATCCGAAAGTTCTTGTGTATAATTAATATACTTGATCAGACGGCTGAATGAAGATACATGTTTACTTAAATATATGTTTATAATTTCCGTCATATTCGATAACTGATTAGAATTAGAAACTATTAGAAGCCAAACGCTGTGTTATGTTTGGTTCCTTCACACAAATAGTTTTTTAGTCAGATTTGACACATCTATTGCTATTCCAAATCCGCTAACTATTAGGCGATACTGAGATACTGTTAAAGCTCATAATTTTGGTGTGACTAGGGAGCCTCAACGTTGCAACTTTATCTATACAATTGTGAACTTTGCTGTAGTCATGAAACATTACTAACGAGTAGTGCCCCCTCCGCCCCCCCCCCCCCATTCGCCTCGACTCGAACAGCGTGTGTGCGGTCATGGTGAGAACAAGCGGAACCTACTCGACAGATGGATGGATCATGCTCCATAACTAGTTACAAATATATGTAGTATATTAAACAATTCACAAAGATATACTGAAAGCAAACCATTCTGAAGCAAACGTCGGACGATGCCAATGTGCAACAACTTTTTGCACGGATTTATTCAGCTCTTGCTCGCTTTTGCTATTACTTTAACGTGACAGACTATATTTTTAATCAAGATTTATTAGTGCAAATGAAATGAGTTTGCGCTGAAAACAATGGTGCCATCATGCCATTCAAACATCGCACAAAGTTCTCCATATGTTCCTCGTCGATTATACCCCAAGGATCTTCGCGATTTTCGTGCTTCTCTTCCGTCCATTCTTCCGTAACTCTTAACGACCATGTCGGGATACCTGAAGTGTAACCGAAAGGTGTACCTGAGATACAACACATATCACGAATCGTTAGATACTTGGTATGTGCTTTAGAATAGGTTAACCGGAAGTCTATACTGTGAAGTCATGTGACTCTGTCAGTATGTCGGCACCTCTTCCCACTTCCCTTATATGTGTTGTAATTTTTACCGGTATATGGCGAGATTCTGCTGGTGGCCGTTTCGTCCCCGAGGCCCACCCCCTGTACAGACCTTTTGGTCTTTGATATATGTTGGCATTTGTGGGAAGATAATGCTGGGTCGACATCGGGCCTTACAGACTAGTCTTTTGTGTTAAATGCCGTCATTTTCATCTGACGACTATACAGCTCACCAATCCCCAGTGTACGAGTTGTCACAGCGAAACAGCTCACCAATTACCAATATAAGAGTTGTCAGAACATTTCCATCATAGCTCTCTAGATTTGTATCTAATACCGCTGATGCCGGTGCTAGGAGCCATGTGGTCATACCATCCAAGTTGCCACATGAACAGGTACAATAAAAGTGTCCCTGAGATACAACACATATCAAGAATCGTTAGATTCTTGGAATGTGCTTTAGAATAGGTTAACCGGAAGTCTATACTGTGAAGTCCTGTGACGCTGTCAGTATGTCGACACCTCTTCCCACTTCCCTTAAAATGTGTTGTAATTATATCTTTGATTTACTGAACTCTACTACAGTTCATCTGTGAGCTTTGCAAGAAAATTCAATGAAGCCAATTGATTATAGTCGCACGAACAATGTCACAGTTCTCAATTCAGCATCGGGTCTTGGATTATATTCCACGGACATTCATGGAAGTTTTCGCCATTTGACCTATATGTTAATTGCGTGGAATATAACATATTGGTATCCTGGAGAATAATTTTCATGCTAAATATACTTGTACTAACGTTTCACATTTCTTCCTGCCTTAATGCATGGCATACATCTCGCTCACAATTTCCATCTGGTGGGTTCGCAGAACTGTCATATCTTGTCGAATTTAATTCTGATTATGCTGGTATTTATGGAAGCCGGATGCGGCCAGTCTCGTTTTTTTTCGTTTTTTCGCCTTTGATAACGCGAGGTGCGAAAAAACGAAAAGATGAGATTGTGTCGAATTTCGCGAGATTTTGCCTTTTTCTCGTTTTTTCATTTTCTCGTGTTTCGATAACGCGCGGCACGAAAACACGAGAATGAGAGACGAAAACACGAGAAAACGAGGGCCAGAAATCTCGTCGTTTCGCCGCGTTTTTTCGTTTTCTCGCCTTACCAAAAGGCGAAAAAAGAGAAAACGAAAACACGAGATTCGACCCGATCTCGTTTTTTCGTTTTTTCGCGTTATCAAACGGCGAAAACGAGAAAACGAAAAGACGAGAAAAAGGCAAAATCTCGCGAAATTCGACACAATCTCGTCTTTTCGTTTTTTCGCGCCGCGCGTTATCAAAGGCGAAAAAACGAAAAGACGAGTATTGGCCGCATCCGGCTTCCATAGGTATTGGACCGCGTAGTCATGCCATAATTACAAGTGGTCATTTAGAGATATTTGGGTGCGATGTTGTCAGAATTTCAAACTCTGGGAACAACGGACTCAATTTACAGTCTGATAAAATTGGATATAGCTTCGCCTGGCTCTGAATAAGCTGGCTTAATATTTCGTCACTTGCTTTAAGGTGCACTGTCAGCATCTATTTCTTACACTTTTTCTGGCGTGTTCCAAATATAACCTAACAGCTTGGAAGCCAGAGAGAGATATGCCTGACTGTTTTCATATCCGAGGGAGTTATCGCCCCAATAACCTTTCCCATAGCTTGAACATCATGTTGTTAAAGAAAACCTATGGGTCTAGAATTATTTGGGAATCATCTCCTCTACTATATGCCGTTATTCTTGGCGCGACACACGTATTCCTGCATGTGGACACCATGTCTATTGTTGGCTTCAGAACAATTTTGTAAAACATCTCTCAGTGATTAAGGAAATGGCTAGCGATCTTTTGAATGAAAAATTGGAATTAAACGCAACACTTTAAGGGGGTGGGAAAAGATACCGTCATACTGATAAGAAGTCATATGACCCCACAGGCAAATATTCTGAATTACAACGCAAATAAGGGAAGTGAGAAGAGGTGCCGACATACTGACATTTTAAAGCACATACCAAGAATCTAACGATTCGTGATATGTGTTGTATCTCAGGTACGCTTTTATTGTACCTGTTCATGTGGCAACTTGGATGACATGACCACACGGCCCCTAGCACCGGCATAAGCGGCATTAGATACAAATCTAGAGAGCTATGATGGAAATGCTCTGACAACTCGTATATTGGTAATTGGTGAGCTGTGTCGCTGTGACAACTCGTACACTGGGGATGCATATCTAAAATATCACAAGAACCAACAATGATTCCTGAAATGATTTGCAAACCAGCCGCGCTATGTAGACAGGCACAATGAAACTCGGGCAGTTTGCCCAAGAGGCGCCATTTGCCCAAGAGTCGCCTATTTTGCCCCAAGAGGCGCCATTTTTAAGTTGCTCGAGATCGTCTGCTTTTTGGATTATGGTAATAGTCTAACACATAATCAAATACAATCAGTTTATGATAAAATGTATTTAGTCATCGATCTTTTTGCTCGGGGGCATTTAGATAGATACTGTTTCAGTAACACAGCGGCGTAACAACAACCCTCCCCGCATCTAGATTCCATCCCCATCAAAATGATTTAAAACTCATTATATCAGGTATTTTTCTTGCAGCCTTTGGTTTTTCTCCTCTTGAAAAATGCCGAAAATTCACAATCCCCTTTTTTCTCACTAAGCCACCCGATTACTAATAAGTGATTTATTTAATTACCTTGGGATAACGGAGTGATGGCATAAAAAAAACACATAAAAGCATCACCGAACGATGTGTGGTATCTCCTAAATATGAACGAACAGAAATCTGAGACCTTACATGTTTTAATGTATACATTCGCCACGTTCCAGTATGTGCTATCAGACTGCTGGCATTACGCAGGCCACGGAAGCGATTCTCACGAGGATTACACAAGAAATTGTGCACTGCATCACAAATTCGGGAGCAGGCAAAAATGAAGAACCACCAAGGACCCAGTGGCTATATCTGTGAAAGAAATGGAAATAAATGTATAAAACAAGCATCAGATAAATTCGGACGTTATAATTGTATGTTGTTTAGGTGAATTCTAATGAACAGCCCACTTTTCCTTATTTCGGCTATATATTCTCAACGAATGAAGCTGGAAACTACATCAAATTTCTTACAGGTATGATTATTCTGATTATGGCATGTCCTATCATTTTGGACCCAGTTATCCATTTCCGTTACTGTGGCTTTATCTCAACAGACACAGGTAAGGTATGAAACTAGCATCATATCACTTCATTCGTTATAACAGTGATATATTTAAGCATACTATTGCAGTGAATTATTACGAAAGGTTCAGTTTTCGTTATTTCTGCTACATCTTCATACTAAATTTAGGTATGCCTACAGGTATTGAACTTGAATCAAAATTCTCCTGCAAAGATGGATGATTATGACATGATTGATGATTATCCTTAGCTATCCATTCTTTTTTTATAATTGATTTATTCATTCTTAAGTATTGTACATTAACATTACGACATTGATACATACATTAAAATCGACACATCATAGGAACAAGAAAACACTAGTACATACATTACACATGTACAAAAAACAACAAAAAACAAAAAACAAAAAAAAACACAAACAAGTTATAGTCCTTAAATATGTATCCTGCAGGGAAGTTCTCGAAGTAGTGAATTGATATTACTAAAGCACCTTAGACTCTTTCAAAGAATATTTTCAATGAATTCCACTTCTTTTCAAAATGATGAACTGAGTTGTTATTCAGTGCTAATTGTTTTTTCTATTCTAAATATTTGCCGATACATTGTTAATAGAGCAACCATACTTGGAACCTGGTTTGCGAGACTGCATCTATATATGTAATATTTTGCCAAAATTATCAAGTGATTTATTACAACAGGGGCGTCCAAAATGCTAAATATAATATGCAAAGACGATAGAACAATATGACAGTCAAAAGATGTTAGTCAATCGCCTAATTCCCTCCAAAGTCTTTCACAGTGAGTACATTCAACAAACAAGTGTAGAATACTCTCGGAGTTATTCAAACAGAAATTGCATTTATCATTGTCCACTAGCTTAATCTTGAATAAAAAGTTTTGTTTCTATTGTTGTTGTAAATGGTAGAATATATATATTTTTTTCCACGTGTCCGCATCAATGGGATCAAGAAAAATCTGGTTCCATTTCCGTTTCCACACATGAATTCTGCATCCTTTCGATGGGACAAGAAGAGTAGACACTATTTTGGGAAAGTTTGGTCGCATTCCTTTAGGTTTAAAATTTTGAAGTAATTGTATTTTCCAGTCTTTTGGTATTGATGCTATCAGCCCCTGTAAATCTAAATAGGTGCCGCGTATTTTGTAAATCTCTTGCAGTTGTATAATATTATAAAATTCACCATTAATAATGATTATATCACCTATGTATCGGATCCCTCTATCCTCCCATTGCTTAATATACTTACATTTTATTCTTCTATTAAACCACAGAAGCTGTTCTAGCACGTCACTTCCGTAAGGGGTCACGTCCAATTAATCGAGGCACTTTCTCGATGCCTTCGAGATGGATCGAGAAATTTCTCGGCTGAAACCGGGAGGGCAGAACCGGAACCCCTGACGACTTCTCCCGGTTTGCTCCCGGTTCTATCTGGATCAAAACGTCCCGGTTTTCGAGATGGATACGAAATTGATCGGTAATCTCGAAGGGGGTCCCGGTTTGTATATGTCCGTGTTTTGTTGGACTTAAATTGGTCGTTTCTCAGTTTTCGGGCGATCAGTGCTGTGCGGGTACCATATCTTGCGGGGCGATCGTCGTATAAGCATGTCGCAGCGTAAAATAGAATTTCATGTTATTTTATGTTTAATCGATATATCCATGACCTGAATTCAATAGAGAGAAAACGTTTCATTTATCTATATAAATTAAGAATATAAAATTGAATGATTTTCGCACACAATGATTGTGTATCTGACTAATATCCAACGCGAAATAAATGACACATCAACTGGATATAATCTGAATAATAATGATATGAAAGCATGCTATTATTATTATTCCATAAAATTGGTTTAAACCAAACATGGATCGTTTCAACCGAAAAATTATGTGTTTGACCGGTGTTTTAACCTCGGTGTGAAATTTGTTTTATAATTTTGTATTATTCGTTGCAGATTCCATTTTACTGAGAATTACTGTCTTGAAATATAATTTATTTCTGATATAAGCCTGTCTGGTATTGGTTAGCGGAAATAATGACAATCGGAACAAGAGGTGTTGATAATTCACACCACAGTCGGTCTGTGAAAATCGTCGGCTTGAAACAACAGCGAAGAGAGAGAGGGAAATGAAAGCAACTAGCGCCCAATTCAGAGTGCAATCAGGCTTTAAATCAACGTTCATGTACATTTCACTACAACAATACCACGTGTTGTCAGTGTGAAAAGCTTATATGGAATGCTCAAACACTTCGATAGCTCGTTTATGTTTATATTATCCAGTTTCCAATGCATACCAGCCTTTCCTGTGGTCTTAAAAGCCATTGTATTTCTGAAAACCGGAGAAATCTTTGAAGAGACGTCATACAATAATTGTTCAAGTCAAGATCCTATCAAATAAGTAATATCAAGCAAAACCGCCCATTCTGATATACTTTCAGAAGAACATATGGAATTTTATTCCACAATTGTAGAATTTACTACAATTCGCAGTTCGTAGACATATCTAATAAAGCGGTTCAAATTCTAAAACAAGGTTCGAAATAATTTGCACTGAACAATAACGAGCAAACCTATGTAATTCAGTTGGTGATGTTTTTTACATTTCCATACATCATCAAAATTGCGCTGTCAGAGCAAGTATGCGACTGCAGATCTCTAGATCTCTCTTCATTTGAAGGCATCTCGATTCCATTCTCGAAGCAAGTCGATTTATTTCGAGGGGATCGAGATGGACTTTTACTTCGAGAGAAAACCGAGAGCAAACCGAAACAACAATCGATAGAGATAAACCGGGACCTTTCAAGACGAGATATTTACCGGTTTTACTCGTTTACCTAAGACGGATCAGTTTTGCATAGTCTACCCAAGATTCCATAACATTTCTCCAGAAAGGATTTATTATCTTTTTTATGACCTGACTATAATATTCAGCCCCGTAATTAACAAACGCAGCACCTTTTAGATAAATTTCAGGACAAATTCTCCAATTAGACTGTTGTGATATATAACGTCTGATCCACGCCAATTTTAGACTTTTTGTAAAGTTAAATATGTCAGTCATCTGTAGACCCCCTAATTCGTATGCTTTACACGTTGTTGTTCTTTTTACTTTATCGTTACTGTTTTTCCGTATAAAACCAAACAATATTCTTTCTACCTCTTTAAGTAGTTCAAATTCTGGATTTGGTAGGGACATTAATAAGTGGTTAATTTTTGGTAAGATCATTGTTTTTAAAAGAGTAATTTTTCCAGTATACGTCAAGTCTCTCCATTTCCAGATTCCAAGAAATTTTTCATTTCTGCTATTTTCGTTGTGAAGTTCAGCTCAGTCATTTTTCCCAGATCTACTGAGAAGTGAATACCTAACACTACAAAATTTCTCACCCAGTCAAATGTACTTCCTGATCCTTGTTCCTCATTGATTTCGTCTTTACCTAACCAAACGGCTTTTGTTTTTTCCAGGTTTGTGTTGAGACCCGATAGTTTATAAAAGACTGAAAGGATGTGCAGGGTTTCAAGTATGGATTCTCTAGAGCCATCTAGACAAAGTATAGTGTAGTCAGCGTATTGAGAAATTTTGAACTTCTTGTTGAAAATATTTATTCTTTGACTTTTGGGGTATTTCTTACCAAAATACCTAAAATTTCCGCGCAAAGTAGAAAAATATAAGGGGAAAGGGGATCCCCCTGTCGACATCCTCGTCCTAATTTGAAACGGGATGAAATGTGACCATTCTGTATAACACATGATTCTGTATCTTTGTAAAACATTTTTATCCATTGTTGCAATGAAGGTCCAAAATTAAATATATCTAGAACTTCCCAAATAAATTCCCAAGAGACCGTATCAAATGCTTTTTCAAAATCAATTGCTAGGATCATACCAGGTATATTTTGTGATTGAGTTTCAAAAATGATATCATATAGCAATCGAGTATTTTCCCCTATAAACCTCCCAGCTACATATTCTTTCTGGTCATCAGATATTATGCTACTAAGGATAGGTTTTATTCTATTAGCTATTGTTGCCGTTCCTAATTTGTATGTCACATTTAATAAAGGTATTGGCCTCCAATTTTTAAGAGAACATCTTTCCTTCCCTGGTTTTGGAAGACACGTTATCCGTCTAACCCCGGGCTCTTGTTACATTTCATATTTTTCAAAGTGGTTAATAATTAAGATTTTTTCCCCTTCCAAAGACTGTTTTAAGTTTTCTGTTAATATTTCAAACTCACACCCTTTCAACACATCTCTAGTCGACAGTTCTTCTCGGTCCCCTTTTTCGGAATAAAGATTTTCATAAAATTCCCTTTGGCAATTAAGAATTTGTTCTTGATTTGTGATTAGTTGATCTCCTACTCTTATCTCTTGTATAGATTTATTAGTATCATTTCTATTCTCTAAGTTGCAAAAATAAGAAGTTGATTTTTCCCCTGACTCATACCATCTAGTTCTAGATCTTATCATCATTCCCTCTACTTTATTTTTCCTAATTTCTTCTAGTTCTATTTTGACAGTCTTTAGGATATCATTTGTAAATGTATCCGTTTGGTTTTGTTGCAGCTGTATCTCTAGATCTTGTATATTCTTTTCCAACTTATCTTCCAGTTCTCTAGCCTTTTTTTCTTTTAAATGATGAATATGATATTATTTCCCCCCTTAGATGTGTAAGTATTGTTTCCAGTAGCAACTGATCGTTTATCATATATTGTAAATTATTTATATTACTCCTTTCTACAAATTCTGGGTTATATGGAGTGACGAAGTACAAACTTTTAATATAATCAATATTGTCTTTCACTAATTTCACAAATGTATGATCTTTCAATAAAGAGTTGTTTAACTTCCAATAACCCCTTCCCCTTGTATGTTCCGAAAAAGTTAAGTCTAGACTGACAAAAGAATGGTCCGTGTTATAGCCTGGATGAATATCACTATTGCTGACAAAAGACATAATATTTTCCGAAACCAGGTAAAAATCTAAACGTGCCATCTTGATTGGATTTCGTCTGAACCATGTATATGCCTTTCTATTTTCATGAAATGTCCTGAAACAATCTTCAACTTCTAACTCTGTGATCATCTCGAGGACTTTATCTCTTGCTTTTGGGTTGTTTATATGCTTGTAATTATAAAGATCTGCGGGGCTAAGAACTAAGTTCCAATCGCCACAGAATATATATGACGTACTATCAAAATCAGTCAGACTTTCCACCATGTGTTCATAAAATTCAGGGTCATCTTTATTCGGGCCATACAAATTAACTAGTACTATTCTTTGTCCAAAGATTTCGATCTCCATCATAATATAATTGCCATCTGAGTTATCTTCTTTTGTTTTAAGAACTTTGTAATCTAGATTGTTACTGAATAAAATTGCAACTCCCCGCGACGATGACGACTGACCACAAAATTCTGCATTCCAACCCCATTCTGACCTTGCACATCCTTTCAGTTTCTCGTCAATGTGGGTATCTTGTAAACAATAAATGTAGCACCTTTTTTGCCTGAGCCATTCAAAAACGTCTCTACGTTTATTCAAGTCTGCTAGGCCCTGGCAATTCATGGAACACACCTTTACTCTACTTGTGTTAGACATTACATAACATCAGCCGTGATTTACATACCCGCAAAGCCATGTCCATGAAGTGCGAGGGCCCATTGTTATTCAAATTTGTATTTCCTCTAATCACGATAAAGCGAAAGATTACAAGAATCCGGGTTAGGCTAGCAATAGGAATATAAATACCATTCAGACAATTTGTTACATGTAACATATCGTAACGTGCAGAACATTCCCAAGGATAGAACTTCTTATTGCACTCTGTCTGAACTAACAAAAGATAAATCACATGTATCGTAGAAAATAAATATACCAAACCAATAATAACGTGGACATTACAAGAATTTAAAATTACCTCATCCTTCCAGTTGGCGAGCATAATTTGCCTGTAAGCCAATCGTCGACAATTGCGGAAGGGGATCATATATTAATTTGTTCATTCCCCTCTCGACTTTTGGACATTATCTGGGAGCATCTTACACGTGCGTCCGCCTTGCTCGGCTCACAAACCGGAAGTCCTAGCTATCCACTCTTCGTTTTTGTGTATATATCTTGAAAACTAAGAAAGATAAATTTATGGAACTCGCATCGTAACACTTCTCTTTATATGGCATCGTGCCGCTGTAGACAATGAAGAATCCAACTTTCGTTATTTCGGCTATATCTCACCAAGGAATACTGCTACTACAGTTATGTAACTGCTTTCTGGAGAATGGATGATTTTTCCAACATATGACGTGGGGTGGCAGAGTCGTCTGCTAATAAGACGCTTGTGGCATTATAGCTCGATTCCTGACATATGCTAATGACACAGTTGTCGAAATTATTGTAACATTGAAAATAAGAAAATGCAATAATAAGTACGTATGCCACAATAATGCTACTTAGAGGTTGACTCTATGCGCATGCCAATATCACCTGCATTAGCTGGCGAACTGACTGCTGCTAAGCACAAAATTTTCGCAATTGTTGTAACATACAAGGTGCAAATGCTGTGACATTCGCGGATGAAATGTTCATTATTAACATCAGGTACAAAAAGAATGACAATTGGAGAATGCAATAGAAATCACTAATGCCTTAATTATCGTAATTATATCGTTAGTGGTTGACGCTGCATAAGGGCGGGTGGGGGAATTATACATGTCTGCTTGTGAATCATTCCTACGGGCGGCAATCATTCATATATGCTGGGCAATCAATCCTTGGTGGTGCTCTATAATTTCTGATGGGAGATGTGTCTGCCGGTCCACCTTTCCAAGGGTGGACAACAATTCCTGCATGCAACCATCATTCATATATGCTGGAGAGCTACTCCTAGTGACGAACAACCGTACCTGGGTGGCGAGGAGACTATTATTCCTGAGAGACTGTTATTCAAGTATGACAGTCAAACGCTCATTCCTGAGGTGGAGGGTCATTTTTACACGTTTGCCGGACAAACATTACTATGGCACCGAACCATTCCTGGAGATCAAACCATCACGTATAAATGCTGAACAATTTCTCATAGTGGCGAACAACCATACCTGGTTAGCGGGAGGACTATCATTCCTAATGGATCATTATTCCTGTGTGCGGTTCCATAATTCCACATCCTGCTGAGCAATTATTCCTGGGGAGGGATTACACTTACTGATGGTAGACATGTCTGCCAGTCAATCTTGTCAAGGACGGGCAACCATTCCTGGATGTCAGTCATCATCCATATATATTCTATCATTCATATATGCCAGGCAAACAGTCCTGGGTAGGCGTCTATCATTCCTGAACGGGGGTATCCGTATATTATTCCTAGGGGCGACAACCATTCCTGGAGGACAAACCATCATTCCTATATGCTGGGCAATTACTCCTAGGAGAGGACAGTCAGTCCTAAGTTGGGTGCATTATTTCTGTTTGCCTGCCTAGGGGCGGACACCCATTCCTTGAGGCCAAACCACCATTCCTATATGCTGAACAATTCAACCTGGTGGCGGACAATCATTAGAGGTGAACAATTATTCCTGTATGCCGGTTAATCATTGCTAGGGGGCGGACAATGTATGCCGGTTAATCATTGCTAGGGGGCGGACAATCATTCTTGGGGCACGGGCGAGGGACGGGCGCTATCATTCCTGATAGCCATTTCTATTTGCTGGGCAATCAATTAGTGATGGACAAATTTCGTAAAATTACAGGAAGACCTTAATTTGTAACTTATATAATCATTAACAACATGATCTTCGTTAACTACTAGCTCTCGGATCTGACGCTATAGTTTCACTTGATAGTTTGCTGAAATCGCCAGAAAGTGCAGAAAAGATGACGTCGTGATGTAGGCCATACTTTGGTTAGTGGATATAACAAAAATATAGTCATGCATCAAGTGCGATATATTTTGCATCAAATAATTACTGGTCCCCAGTTGTGACAATAAGCGTCCACAAGCTCGCTACCGATGTTTTAGAGTGGCAGAGTCGACTGTTATTAGCTGACAACCTCGCCACTGCCAATGACACAAGTAGTTGCAACACACTTGCTTAACATGTATTAACATGTATAACACGTATACTAAGACATGTAACCGGTTTCAGTCGTTCCCTCGGAGTAAGACATGCTTACCCAAAGTAGCATCATGACTGAAACAGATTATTCAGGCCCTTCATCACGGTTTTATCATCTTAGCGTATCCGAAAACCGGGTCCAAATGGCGCATTCCCGCATTCTGAAGGTCCATTCTAATGTGCGATTTTCATGAGAACAGACATAAGATTTTAGTCGCATGCTGCACGTCGTCTGCAACAGAAACAGTTATTAGTTGTATGATACAAATCTAGGAATTGGGCCATGAGGGATCGCTGGAGGACGTATGGTGTAGTTTGTAAGAATGCTACAAATTCTATGCATCGTTGAGGATTTGCAGCTGGCTTATAAATTCTCGGTTCATTTAGTTAATACCCTACTCTGGAAATATCACTTTCTATTTTCATTGATAATATTGTTTGATTACGCATACTCTATTTGACAAATGACAATCTAAGTATATTACTAAGCAAGGGGTATTCACCGCCTACAGATTGTCAAGGAAGAGATTTTAGTAGATACGCTCAATCGCAGTTATACCCTCCTGTGAGCTGACAAAGAGGTTTAGACGCTCTAAGTGAGTTTTATTTCAGTTCGGCGGAAGACCTTAATTGAACAGTTAGTCAGGTCTACCTTCTCCCTGTATGCGCATTGATATTCCAGGCTCCAAATTATCTGTCACATTCTTCTGCACGATAATAAAAAGGTAACAATTACGTTGATGCCAAGGGAATGCTTCATTCGTCACAAATGGACAGTTCTCCAGATAAATGTATTAGAGGTCGATTGGGATCGGTCCGTTAATATACGGTCAGACATAGTCGTTCTCTATGTTGATGTTACCGGCCTCTGTCTGCATCATCTAATCATCTTGTCTGAGCCGATACACAACAGGTAATTCAGTCCCGGCAGATAACAACCATGTTATTTTATATAACTAATACTCCAATTTAGGTTTCGCAATTACCCACATTATCCAGATTTTGTACCGACACGGTGGCAGTTCATTTACAAATGTTTTAGACGAGTGAAGGTTGACCAAGGGATAATGAATAGTAACTAATACTCTGGTTTTCATATAGTATTGTCTACCGATCACGACAATTTATTATTCCGCACTCGTGCAGATATTTTTTGGTTGCATCTTTCAATATGCCATCGATCTCTGATTAATACTGGTATAATTTCCGAAACTGGATGGAAAATGTCATTTTGGCCGCACTCTGGACGAAGGCTTTCCAAACAGTATGTCTCGGGAAAAGGCTCTACCAGCGGTATGTCTCTCGACAAGGCTACACCAGCAATATGTCTCTCGACGAGGCTACACCAGCAATATGTCTCTCGACAACGCTATACCAGCGGGATGTCTTTCAACACCGCTACGTCAGCAGTATGTCTCTCGATAAAGCTTTACCAGCAGTATGTGTCTCGACAAGCCTATACCAGCAGTAAGTCCCTCAACAAGCCTATACTAGCAGTATGTCTGTCGACAAGGCTATACCAGCAGTATGTCTCTCAACAAGGGCTATGCCAGCATTATGTCTCTGGACAGTGCTATATCAGCAGTATGCCTCTCGACAAGGCTATACCAGCAGTGTGTCTCTCGACAAAGCTATTCCAGCAGTATGTCTCTCGACAAGGCTATACCATCAGTATGTCTCTCGACAAGGCTATTCCAGCAGTATGTCTCTCGACAAGGCTATACCAGCTCTATGTCTCTCGACAAGGCTACATCATTTCATTTAATCATCTTGTATGAGCCGATACACTACATGTAATTCAGTCCCGGCAGATACCATCCATGTTAATTTATATAACGAATAGTCCAATTTAGTTTTCAATATTACCCACAGTAGCCAGGTTACGCACGGGTACGGTGGCAGTTCAATTACAAATGTTTTAGGCGGGTGGAGGTTATGACCAAGGGATAATGAGTAGTAGCTAATACTCTGGTTTTCATACAGTATTGTCTACCGATCACGGCAATTTATTATTCCACACAAGTGCAGCTGTTTCTTAGTTGCATCTTTCAATATGCCACCGATCTCTGGCTAACATTGGTATAATTTCAGAAACTAGATGGACACGGTTATTCCCGCCGTATCTCTCTGCACAAGGCTATACCAGCAGTATGTCTCTCGACAAGGCTATGCCAGCAGTATGTCTCTCGACAAGGCTATACCAGCAGTATGTCTCTCAACAAGGCTATACCAGATGCATGTCTCTCGACAAGGCTGTACCGGCAGTATGTCTCTCGACAAGGCTATACCAGCAGTATGTCTCTCGACAAGGCTATTCCAGCGGTATGTCTCTCGACAAAGCTATACCATTTCACGCACCTAAAGTACACTGCTTCTCGTATAAACAATGTTACGGCACGCGTAGTTATTGTATTCTAGAATTCTACTATCAGTATCAGTATGCAGTCTTTAATAGCGATAAACAGATGCCGGTGTGCTGCGGTACACTGTCCTATACATAGAGTTACAAGCGTCTGGTCCGTCATTCATAATTCAGCCGTCGTCCATTAAAGAATATCCGCGTCCATAATCCAACGACCTATTCCATATTTCATATAACAGTATTAGCACCAAATTCAGTGTCCCGGGGGGGCACTCTCAGCTGGGGAAGAATGTCCCACAGACAATGTTAACCAGATACGAGTGTCCAACGAACAACTATCACCTGGGGATTAATGTCCAACCTTGGGGAAGAGTGTCCGTGTTCCATTTGTTGACATGAAGATTATTTAGGCAGAGCGGGTGTGATGTTGGTTGGAGATGAGAGGGTGTGGGTAGCGTAAGTATGATTGGCTGGTTCGACATCTTGTCGGATAGAATTACACCGATTTGCTTTACTTTCAAAATGCTTTGAGAATATTTTGTCGGGCAAGCAAACGACGTTTTGTGCGATTTAGAGCAACACACTTGATGAAACATTGAGGAAAAGAAATCTCTCATTAATAGTATATATTCCGTGCGGGGGAGCGAGGCGGGAGAGTTGGTCTGATGGATTCACGGCGTGGCGTGTGGAGCTCCGAGTATCCGAAAATGCACACACATTGCCCGACGAATTATAGCACCAATATTTTGAAATTATCAAATGCATGCGCACTGTGAACTTCGAATATATATAAGCTTTACCTCGAGACGACATCGCGTGATCCATTCAAACCTCTCACTTTGTACAGACATAGGGTTGTTTTCGTGACAGTAGCCTCACACAGACTATTCCACCGGTCAGTGATAGTAGTCAAAGCGTATTACCCCGCATATTGGCCTCTGACCTATTGACGTTACCGTCACGTGACCGGAAGTGACCTTGGTTCCCGCGCAATGGTGTTTCCAGTACACTTTGTGTGCATGCGCAGAGTAAGAATGTGACGTCTCAGAGGCCAAAGGTCAATATGCGTGTTGATGCGCATTCTCTACTACTATCCTACATATTTTGCACCTTTAAGTTCGGGCCGCTCTCCCTTCGCTACGTGACAAACTATGGTCAAATATATCAACCCAATAGTTCAGTGTCATATCACTGAATTTTGGAATTACTCAAAGCGTACAATATTCCCATAGACGGCATAGATTTCAAGATTGTAAGAGATACTTTTTATCGAGCAGCTACGCTAGAAGATCTTTTTAGAAGAGTAAAAGAAGACTGTATTTTAGATTATTTGAGAGAGATTGGTTTGCTGTACAAATTTTAATGTTTGTACCAGTTTTTACGCAATAATTTACTGAGTTGTTGAATTGAATCCTTAGAATTTTGTTTGATCGTCGATGTATAGCTGAAATATTGCTGAATGCGACGTTAAACCTTAATTCTCTCTCTCTCTCAAAGCGTACAAAAGAATTGATTAACAATAAATAAATCCTACATTCAATGGAAAACAAACATGTAGAAGAAGTGTGAGATTGTGAGATATGTTTCATCTGTCATAGATCGTATGCAACTGAAATAGAGATTATAATATTATACAATTTAGTAGCGACTGGTACAAGTATTGCGCCAGAAAGATAAAAACCAACAGTGGTACGGTATCTACATTTCACAAAAATCAATTACATCATAATCACTGTTTTACATAATATAATAGTTAACGAATCGCATACAAATTTACCTTCTAACAAGATGACGTCATCATGACAATCTTTCGAACTATCCCTTCCTATTTGATTAGAGTGTGGTTTATAATTAGACTGATAGACTTATGACCCAAGGTTAGCCACGATACCATTAGTCATTTTACCCCGGTCTGTTAGGGTTAAACTGCATGCCAATAACTATACATATTAGATTTAATGCCATATGTTGATACTGGGTGTGAAGCAAAATATCAGTCCATAATGACAGCCTGCTTACAGGACTAGAATACAACCCATTCGGAACTCCCGAGCGGAAATCTACGAAGGGGACCGATTCTACGCTCGGGGGACGACAACATGAATTTCCTATGAATCTCCAGATGTGACGCGCCGGAACGGTTTAATACGCATGGCTCCGAAGCCCAATCACTCTCGCGGAAGCCTTAATCCCCGACCAGCAAATATTCCCTGCGAGTCTCTGATTTACGTCAGATATTCTAAAAACTGTTTATTCTTTTCATTCGAAGCACGTTTCAATAGAAAACCATCAGTTTAAATGGTACACACGCCACGTATTGGCAAGATATAATTCCCGTGACGTCACTGACAGTTCCCTGACAGAGCGAAACACACGTGGTGGGCTATGGTAAAAGTACGATTTTCCACATGCTTCCGTGGCTCTTCCAAGCCAAATTTGAAAAACAGAGGCCCATGATCGTCATCGTAATTTGCCCCCTCAATAGTATAATGGAGGATCAGGTACAGACCTTGTGTGAAATGGGGCTGAAATCCTGCTTCCTCAACATAGAGGGGTCCAGTGGCCATACCTATGCTGTTGTGGTTACATGGTCTAGTCATACGTCACATGACCACGCTCTAGTCCAATATGGCGTCAATGGCCTTCGAGGGACATCTCAAACCGGAGATCCCCGAGAAGTTGCGAATGGAATACAACCAACTCTTACTTAGTAAACGCCAAAACTATATAACTATTCACAGTAATAATGATTATTCCTTTTTATTATTGGTTATTAACGCTTGAATGTATAAATGTGTATTAAGACAAAGATGTAATGATGAACGTCTTGAACTAAATTACCTATGTGTGAAAAGGAGAAAACGGTGTAAGATAAAAAGAAAAAGAATATAGTGCAGTCCCGATTGGTTTCGAACCTGCACAATGTCGAGCTTAAGCCCGGATTTCTGGATGCTGATTATCCCAACATACTTACCCACAGCACTATGGCCTCGACAGCTTCCAAGCCCGATTTCTAAAGGTGCCAATGCATGTGCATAATAATGGGTCAAATGGGACACTTGTCTTGTAGGACACTTACAACCGCCACTGTTGTAATGGCTTAGAGTGTCCGCTTGCCTAACAGTGTCCTACCCTATAAAATGGAGCGAAACACGAAGTTATTGCCTAGGACACTCCAATCCTGCCTAGGACAACCCTATCCTGGAGACGGACCCTCATCTCCAGGTAAGAGTGTCCTAAGGACACTCCTATACAGGGACATTCTTAGCCTCCACACCGGGTTTTGCGACTACTGTATATCATGTTGACGTTAGCGAACCCATGTGACCGACGGTCGTTGAGTCGATGTTGAGCAATAAGCACATGTTAGACGTCAGCTCAGGTACGAGGTCAGGGAAATGTGATATATATTGCCATTAAACTGTTAAAGAAGCAATTTTTATTATCTTAATCTGGTGCCATAAACATGTAGGATGCCATATACAAACTGGTTAAGTTGGAACAAACAAGCTGCTGACAAACCTCTGTAATATCGCCTGTATCGATGGTGAAATAGATACATGCATGCACAATTTACACTAATTTACAAGGTTATCTTAAGTGCTGTAGGATTCCGCTTGCTGACCATCAGTGCCACTCTGTGAGCATGAGAATCGTAAGAGTTTAGTCTGAATAAACAGGAGCTTGCTCATGGATGAAGTTAAACAAAACACATGAAGTTAATTAAGTGGTCAATTGGTCAGGGTTTGAGAACACAGACAGGAAGAATGACACTTAGTAGAACAGACACTAGTTCTGGACCAAATACTGTTTACGCCTCCTTCAAATTACTATTATACTGCAGTGTGTCTCTGTGAAAACGGTATAGAAAATCACCAATCAAAGATAAATCAATTAAATGAATTCTAATAATCGCCAAGCTACATATAGATGAAAGTCTTTAAAACACATATATTTCCGGTACCACAAGTTAATAATTATGTCCCCAATAAAAATTAAAAACATATACCATCATCAGCGAAAACAATGACGGAATAGAAATTGGCAAACTCATGTCTACAACGTGATTAAAATCAGAGGAAAGAAAATATCAAATGTAATCAAAAACATGCACATATCGCATCATATTCCACATATCCCAGTATGGGAAAGTTATCTCTGCAGAGAAAAACATTCAACTGAATTTAGTGACCACAGTGTCAAATCGCGTTTGTGAAAATTCAAACTCACAGGCTGTACAGGTGTGAAGCAGATTTGAAACACAACTCGCAAAAACAAACAGAACATATGTGCAGACGCTACAAACAAGCAAAACTGAAAATTCGAATGATACCATTGTGTCATTCCTGTGCTTAAGCGATCAAACTTCTAATATTCTGCAACATGCTAGCCATACGTTAGCTAATCATCCAAGTTAACCCGACTAAATCATGTGCGTGAAAATCCAAACAGATCTTCCAACATTCTACAACATGCTAGCCATACGTGAGCCAATGATTCAAATCAACTCGATGAAAACAAGCGCGCGAAAATCTGTCTGGTCATTCAACATAGTTATTTCGTTCCAAAACACATGCACAATCAATGGATATAATCAAGTTCAAGAAAACAAAATCAGCAATCAAAACTTCGTCAATATACTAGTCTAAAATAGTATAAGAAAATAAAAATGGCAAAGAAACAAATTCAAATACATATGTATCAGGACGTCACGGAAGAAACTAAAATTCACCCAGAGCTCAATATTACGTAATGCATCAGCATAACCAGGACGCCTACTTTATTGTGATGGGTCAATGTCATTAACATGAAATGTGGATAAACAGCATGTATACGTATAGTGAATACTTGTTAATTCATATAGCTACTACATGTATAGTAGGCCAGCCAAGAGATGAAAAAACACTTGTGATGGCATCGCGTGTTAAAAGCAATCATCCACGCTTAATCAACTCTACATGTTCTGGGGATTGAGATGTGACCAGTTGACATTCTCACTTTTGACCTTAAAGGTCATTTTTAGGCCAAATAGGTCACGTGGATTCAAATCAGGATATTTTATCAAACTTCTCGTGAAAGCTTAGTAAATGAAGATTGAAGCTCGCTCAATCTTTAACGCTTGATAGTTTATTCAAGTGGGCTCATTTTGAAAATATCTGCATAATCACTGGTGCAAATGATCATGGGAAAATTCAATATGGCGCCCCGTAAATTTCATCCAAAACTTACACTGAAGTAGTCAAAGTTGCCCATACATATAACTACTAATTGTAACTGTTAAATAAGGCGAGCTTCCTTTATATCTGAACACACTTGGGTTATTGTGGATCCTTATCCATCAGATTGGAATCGTGAGAAATTCAAAGTGGCAGCCATATGTAATATATGTAATTTCGGTATCATTTACTACGCGTATGTACATCTGACAGCAAGGCATTATACGACATCTTTATGGCCACTGAATTGACACTTCCGAAGTGAACGCCGGTTTCACCTGAGCATGTACCTGTGCTAACAGGATCAGAAATCTGCTCTTTTTACTAGTCCCAAAATCGGCGAAGAGCTCTGGAAAGTAGATATTAAGGCATTTGTGGGTAGAATGTGGTATGTTTTTTTTTATTCTTTTTTTTTTACAAAATTTTGACCTGCTGATTCTGAAAATGGCGTATGCCAAGCTGTATTTGTGTATTTGACCCCCAAAATGTCAAAAATCTAATGGCCGCCTATTTCACCAGACATCTCCTTAATTTGTGATATTGTTGGGATAGAATGGCTGATACATTTTTGGGGAATTAAAGCATCAAGAAATCTAATAGTCTTTTCGTTCATCTAATTGTATTTTCGTTCATTTTCCAATATGGCTGTCATATACATCCACTAAATATTGTATTGACTGATCCACCAAAAAATATGAGGGTGATTCATACTGCAACATTAAAAGCACAGGTGGCAGCACATATTGTTCATTGGACCACACATAAAACCTAAAATAATAAGCTAGGACAGCCTCTAGCTGCTGACATTAAACCTGCCAGGACTGGTGGGAGAGGGGACAGCTTCTGGTGTGACTCTTTCTCCATTAGGATCTTATCCCTTATTTGCATTGCAGTGAACATCACATAATCCTAGGTGTAACGGTTCACACATGGATTTGAAATGGTGGCCATCAGATGTCTTCAGAAAGAATGTGTGATGGTTACCCGAGAATAACTCCCTCGGACACTGGTGTGTGTATATCTATTGTCCATGGCCGGGTCAGCTGCCCTTTATGACGTCAAATGCACAGTCGACTCTGTGCCATTTTGGCACGTTCTATTTTTAAATGAACAGGTTTCCTCGACACGTTTTTGTAGGCCAGTCGTACAGAATTATTCATTTCGGTCGAAATTCCATTTTTTATCCCATTTTCAAACAATGCAAAAGGATTAGTTATTACTCAATGTATCATATATTAACTCGCAACCGTCTTTTAGTTAAATAATTTGCGATTATGTAAAATTATTGCTGTTTCAAAAGTACCTTCTAATAACGAGCTACGTCATTGTAATGTTGCAAATCGAACTTGCCGTAGAATATCTGGTAGTATGACACAACGGGAACTTGACCTGGTCATCATCGGCTACGGCTGTAGGCGCTTCGATGGTCTCATCGTTCGCCATAGTATATAGCCCTACATTGTGGGCATAATAGTCCCTCGGTGTTGACTTCAAAGTCACTCCTGTGTTTTACCCACTCTAACTGTGAACCAGATATTTTTCTGGTCTGGCCTGCACGCGTATTCTTGTGACAACACTCACACTTCGACTTGTTGAATGGTACATTACTGTTCATAGTGAGAACTATAGCGATTCTTAAATATAACGAGAACAGTTCAGGAAAATACACATGAAGTTTCCCTCGTTTTTTATACATGGGAAGTATTGCTGACCCATGAAACTAAACCCATTCAGTTACGGTGACTTGGACATGTTATGAGTGTGCTGCAATAAGGGTCGAGTTGTAGTAGTCAATTCAAAAATGTGTATACACAGTTATATCTATATTTTATTAACTGAATATCACTGAAGATTTTTTCACATAACATCAATAAATCCAAATGTTAAATATTAGAAAGAAAGAACAAAAAAATAGAAAGAAATTTTTTCTGATCCAAATGTGAATCGAACTCATAGCTCAACAAACTGGTCACCACACTATTTTTGAAAGCGAGCAGCCTAACAACTGGACTACGACGACGTCTACTTGAAAAGCATTTTTTACTTGCTCATATAACGTTTCTGGTAGAATACAAGCGAAGCATTTGCATAATTTTTAATTTTGATGAAATATGACACCTCAAACCAGAATGATATTTCAACCGATTGTAACACTAACCATTGTGATAATAAATACACACAAATTGTTTTGGTTTGAGGTGTCATATTTTATATATGAAGGGAAATCCCTTCAGCAAATGTCCCTAAAATGTCGAAAGAGCACATTCGACCGTTTTCAAACTTGAATAAATCCAGTTTAGAGCAATTGACAATCACCATTTCGCATGATATGAAACTTCAGCATTTTTACAGCACATAACAATAACTTTCACCCGTTTCACTTTCAAACGAAAATCATGTTCACTACCGTCACGTCCGAGGGAGTTATTCTCGGGTAACCATCACACAGGTTAATCGTTGATTTAGTCCTATATGGAACATTTTTCTTATCTCAAACAACATGCAATTTCTTTGATCGCAAACATGTACTGATTCGCATACCGATAACGGCTTTTATGCAGATTTGTTGAAAGATATATAAGGCCTCTTGCCCCAAGATTTCAAAATTATACTCCTCCTTTCATCTATCACTCACGACACCTAATTTCAGTCTGCTATTTGAGCAAACTTTGAAGCGCTTTTGCAATCTTCTACAATATTCACACATTAGTCAAAGTGTGGTGGCATCAGGTCTAATAAATCTGGCGTCGCTTACATCTCACATGCACGATTTCAAGTTAACAGAGCTATGGTATCTGCCCTCCTCTACGATCCATGAATCGAATAGCGCTTGAGTTGGTAATAGGGGATGTGTGGTCGTGCCATTCTGGGCATCCATCCAAAAATGAAGCATGACTATGATTGCACACCAGGACAATTGCGTTTCGAAATTTTAATGTTGGTTGGTGTGGTCACCTCATGAACAATTAAACAAATGAGTTATTCTCCGTTATAGTAATTTCTACTGATGCAACGAGAGCCTGTAAGAGTCGCCAAACATTTGGTGGTACCACAGACCACATAGAGGATTGTTTGTTGTTGGTTACCAGATTGACAATTCAATTCATAATTCATTCATAATCCAGCCGTCGTCCATTGGAGAATATCCGCGTCCATAACCCAAAGACCTATTCCATTTCCATATAACAGTATTAGCACCAAATTCAAAAAGACGATCATAGTATACATAAACATAGGCTTGTTTCCTGCAAGAGAGAAGCGGTCAACAGTTTTCAATGATGCCGGCAAGACATCATGATGTTCCAAAAATATCAAATCCGTATCGCTGATCAGTATTCTTAATCCATAATATTCGTTATAGAGTCGTCATCCCTGGTTAAAAATTTTGTTTCCTTCAATGATGAAATCATCCAGGAACTGCCATATGTACTTGTCTGATTATCAAATTATGTTTAACTCTTCAGACAAATATTAAGCTAAGGCCTCCTTGGTATGGTTAGGTGACAAGCCAGTTCCTTGATAAGGGGTAATTATCCTGACCATCTGACTGCAAACAGGGATACCTAGTCAGGGCTAATATTCCTGACCATCTGACTACAAAGAGCTAGGGACACCTGGTAAAAGGTAATTATCCTGACCATCTGACTACGAACACGGATACCCGTCTCCCTCCATTTTTATGGAATGTTGCTCATATGTTCCAAAAAGAATATCCAAAACCACTTTATCTTGCATCTGACTGGTAGACAAGATACTTGTACAAGAGCAATACCATATATGTTAACAAATGTTTCTGTGTGTAGCTTCCGGCTTGTGACAGCCCGGTCCTGTCCTTAGATTTGATTAAGCATGGATGACAGCTTTTAACAAACGATGCCGCCATTTTCTTGGTTTGGCTCACTAATTTGGGGTCATTGCTCCCCCTAAATGTTTTTCTTGTCCCTCAAGCTAGGGAGCTGAATCTTACCACACTATACCATTGGATCAAGCTCTACGAGAAAATGTTTTAAAAATCCAAGATGGTCACGTGATGACGTCACAGTGTCTTCATTTCCAAAAAAAGCTTTTTGTGGACGATTTTCGATTTTTTTATTTATGTGTTTTCTTCACAAAAACTGCATGATAACTTAGTAAATAATCATCTGATGTAAAATGAAATAGTTTTTGTCCCCTTTTCCTCGCAGAAAAATAGGAATTTGAACCATATATGACGAAAACAACATTTTTTCTGATACGCCACATGGCCGCCATTTTGAATTTACTCATGATTTTCTGCTCGTAGCTATGCAAATAGGCTCAACATGATCCCAGTACTGATAAACTATAACCCCCCCCCCAAGGTCTGGTAGCCTTAAAATGTCCCATAATCCATTGCATCTTTGAATATGCAAATCACCAGTAAGTAAGATCAGAACAAAAATGAAGCAAGTTAAAAAAAATCAGTCACAATCGCTCTTCCTTTACGAAGATATTGCAAAAAATAGATGTTTTATCCTTATTTGACCTCCAATGGCCTTTATGACCTCAAAAATGACCTTAACGGTCAAAAGTAAGAATGTCATCCGCTCACATCGTAATCTGCACACCATGTAGAGTTGATTAAGCCTGGATGACCGCTTTTAACACGCGATGCCATCAAAAAGTGTTCTAGCTATCTTTGGATTGGGTGGCTGGTCTACTACTATGCAAGAACTAAGATTCAACGCTGTTTTCCTTCAAATATAAAAGCAAGATACCTGTCACGCCAATCATTCAACTTTCAAGAATAAACTCCGTTAGTAAATAACTGTTCCGCTTAACTTGACATCGGTATCTCACTCAAACCACTTCACGTTACAACAACAGAAAACAAAAATCCACTAAAACACTTTCGGGTGAACAGGAGCCATACACATACCCCCAGGTTCATAACTTCTCAAAATAAACCGAAAATAACTTCGTTAGCATCTCGCAGAATTGTACTTTACCCATATGTCATTATTTCAAATCTCAATTAGATAACCACGTGATATTCTATAACAAAAGTTTATCCCGTCTCATCGTCGAGAGAGCAAGGTCGTAGCACTGAGTCATAGAACCACTGCAACTCAACCATGCACCATGGATTAAAACAAACTCAATAATAGTATACGTCTATTATTCATGTCGCCCTAAATAGTTATATCTTTAGCTAATTTTCAGAGTAACGGGACGAAACTACATGATATAACATGACATTATAAAAATTGTCACCAACACACACGTATAGTGAGTGCAACATGTATGGAACGTCACACTCTTTTAACTTGACTCCCGACTTTTAACTTGTCTTCATGTCTTAACCTCAATGTTACGCGATATACCTCACAATTCCAAGGATCACTCAATAAAGTCAATAATTTTTATAATAAATTTAGGCCAGGTTCACAATCAACTAGCAGGTTTTAGCAAAGCTTGCAAAATTTCAAAATCTACCACTATATTTCAACAATTCAAGGCATATAGTTACCAAAACTTTCACATAAACCGTTTTCACCAGAACTATTAGGAATCTCTGAAAGGTGCAAAAAATATCACCAAAAATTGTGTATACAACTATATCTTAAGAAAATAGAGCTGCTGGATCACAATATCAAAAATAACTAGACATTGTTGGTACAATGGCACGGTCTTTCCATGAAGTCCCCAAAAGGTATCCTTTTGTTGGAAATTAAGTTCATGTCATGTTGCATAGGCGATGTCGATATAATGATAATTGAACACATCAAGCTAACGTCTTTGTCGTAACTTTTCAAGTTTTCCCGAATTACTTTTCTCTGTACGGACCTATTGTCAACGAAAGAAGTCATTATAGGAAGTAATAAGCAACAAATTAGAAATCCGTATCTATTGCGGTTCAAGAGATAAAAGGTTTCCAAAATTGAGCCGGCCCCGTCATGTAAGACGACATTTATTTAATTGCGAACATTGGATGCCTCGAGTGTTACAGCCGAATCGCTATAGCGAAATTGACAACATCCATTGAATAGATGAAATCAACATGTGACCATTTAACGGCTTAATGGTTCGGGAAAATTGTTTCTTTAATATCTCTAAGCCTATCAAAGCTATATTCTTGAAATTTCATAGCCAAATACATATATATATTCCCTCAATCATGCCTAAAAATAATGATGATTGGATGCATACTTTTCGCAAAACTTGAATACATGGTAAATTTCAGAAATTGCTAATTATCTCCCAATCTTTCTGGTATCTTTTTATGGGTTCTACTGATGTTCTGTTACATCATGTGATGACCTACATTCATGTGCAAATTTCAAGTTGAAATTTCCAACAGTTTTCCATTTACGGCACTGTAATCGCAAAACTATCCGTGGCCATAGCTCAAAAACTAAGGTCAAGGTCATCTTGAAAATTCGGTGACGTCATACCTGTATTATGGGGTACAAATGTGTTATATTACAGATTCCTGCAAGTTGTAGTTTTCGAGAAAATTACATGCAACGCTTTTTACATTTTGTAATATTCAAGGTCAATGTCATATCGGATGGTTTTATAATTAGCGCCAAAAGAAAGTCAATATTGTACTCAATATTGCGTCATTGTTTTGTGACTGTCAGTGTGTTAGTTTTCCAGTAAATGGAAGCCGTATTTTCGATATTCGGATGCTTATCACTTGAAAGATCAAGGGCAAGGCCGAGTTCTGATACAAGTGCTGACCTTGTGACGTCAGGTAGGTCACGTGACCTTATTTTCAGACTGATCGCATTGGCCGTTCAAGATTTGACCACCAAACTTTGCACTCATATAGCGACGCTTCTGGAGGTCAAAGGTCAAATTTAAGGTCACACACGTTTTGGTCATTAAAGTGTTCATTAATGTTACAAGAATCAATGCCGTATCTCATTTCCTTCTAAAATGACGTATTTTAAAATCACCAAAGGGGAGATAACTACTGTTTCTTGTTACGTAACAATTCGAAAATATAACTACAGCATGGCCATATATAAGACTTACCAACCATCTACTTTCTTTTAGATATGTTCTTTAATTTTGCCTGTACACCGGCAACAAGGAAAAGAGCACCAGGGGAGATAACTCGAAAACTGCTTATCTGACCTACTTATTTTATTAGCTTATTTTGTTGGGTACATCTGCAAACTTTTACATTCTAAATTTCAGCTGCTTCGTCTTATGCGTTTGGTCAATATTCGCAAAATAATGTTTTTATCAGAAAAGCCCATAGCTCAATAGGTCAAGGTCAAGGTCAAAATTGAATACTTGTACCAGAAGCTTCAGCCTAGTATCTACCAATGAGCCAAATATCTAAGCTGTATATCAAGCCGTTTAGCCGCTATTTCAAAAGTGGAATAATAATAATAATAATCCGTAGAATAACAAAAGGTCTATCCATTGGAAATGGAAAGACCTAATAAGAATTGTGTGTACGCCCATCCTGTTACATGCATTTAATCCATCCCAAAGAAGCTTGGATGTATGTCATTGAGAAATGAATTTCACAACTTCACCAATATTGCGTCCTGATAGTTTATAGTCAATGCGTAGCAAAACTCCTGTCAGTCATCTTCTTGTAGTGGTGATGTATATGTGCAGCGTCTGAAGAAATTGTCAAGAAGTGCGCAAAATGTTGAAAAAAAAATACACAGAAGGAAAACAAAAGGACCACTACATCATCAAATCAGATGCCAATCTTCCAGCCCAACATCTCGATGTCATTTTCCTCAGTGAGCAAGAAACAATATCGCTAAAATGGCGAAATAGTTACATAGCCACATGACGCTCACTAGACATAGTCCAACAACACCAAAATCACAAAGTGGGTCAATTCACAGAGTCGGTACCTGACCAGTTGGAATCATCAGACCGGAAAGGTACCTCGGGCTTTCGGTGAACTTCGGGTCGTGATAGACGGTATCCACGTCAACGTGATGGATAGTCGGCTGACTACCCCTCACTCACTGATCCAGATGAAAAGGCGGAAGTATCCGTATCATCAGAAGTGCGGGCTATGAAGGAGGACTGATTCATCAGATATGGTCTTCCCTTCTGCTTTGTGTGTGTGGAGAGGCTGTGGGAAAAGGTTTGAACAGTCGGGGGTGCGGGTAACGGGGCACGATCGGGTAAAAAAACGGACTGTAACACTAAACGCACAACAATCCTGACGGGAAAATGGATTCTCCGAGACAAGCAGGTGCATCGTAGAATTATGCGCTAGTTCCATTAATCCTTATGTGACCAGACATAACCGTTGCTGGGGACACAATCATCGGGTTGGCTCTGGGTATAACTCAAGGGGGGTTCTCCACATAACCTCAGACGATTCCAGATTTCGGCCTGGTGTTGCTCTAGGATTTCAAGACTCGGAGACATTTTATAGTTCTAAAAGCTTGTCAAGATGGAGCAAACAAGCTGCTGACAAAATCTCTGTAATATCGTTGCCAGGAAAATCAGAGGAATAATCCCGATGTTATGCGGCCTACCTTCCTGGATGGATCTCCACAGTAGTGGACCGAGTTTCCATGTGCTATCATGTTGAAGTACAATGGACAGAGCATTACAATTTTTAGATTAGATTTTTACGGGGCGATTTAGACCCGTAGGAACTAATGGTCCTATCTTATAGTCAGGAAAAACTTGAGCACCGGCTCTGTGTCTTGCTAGCAGGCATCAGACTACAATTAATCACTTCCGAGTCAGTGTCCACGACCTACATTGTTTAGAAATTTGAGAGCAGATCTTTATGGATTTTATGAGCTGCGATTTTTCAGCATCTCTGATACATCTGATATTTCAACTTGCAGATGAATCTTCAAACTGTGTTGATTTGGGCCAATTTGGAAAAAGCATGGTGGATGGAGACATGATCAGTGAAGGATGAGAATGCTCCCGGTTTACAAATTGAATGACATTCTGTAGCACCAATCAGCTGTCAGTGGCGGGAATTTAAAATTTCCATGGTCAACATCTGTCAAGACTTCCACTGGTAATGTCCCACAAGGTAAATATTGACATGCCAGGTGGATTTATGCATTGTGAATTTTCTGGATTTTTGCCGATTTTTAATGCTAATACATAACAAGTAACGGAATTAATATTGGGCTGGTGCCTGACACCTGACATTTTCACATTTGACCAGAGAAATTTAAATCGTCACTGTAGCTACGTTTTGACTTGATCAGCCCAATTTTTTCCAGGCGGACTCATGAACAACGTACAAATATTAGGGTTGTTTCAAATTTATGTTATTAAATTATTAATAAAATAAAATAATTTTTTTAATTAATTTTAATCAATTTTTTAATTATTAAAATTATTTTTTTTCTTGCTAAATGTGGTTGAAATAAACATCATACTGATAATGCTGGGTAACATCTCTTGTATTGTTATGCCATTTCTGCGACAAAATGGAGACCTTTTGGAGCAAAATAGGCAAAAAATGACCGATTTGTCAGTACTAGGGCCAAATAGTCAATGCCAAATATGACGAGGTTCAATTAACACAGCTGGTAATTATGAGCAAATTAACTTTCACGATACAATAAAATGTAAATGGAAGAAAGGAAATTCACATAGATAAAATTACATGTTTTTTTCAAAATCTAGACCTCAGTTCAAATCTTCAATGCTTCAATCATTTATGCATAAATTCACTTTATATCAGTCTAAAACCACATGAAATTAATAAAAATCATATCACCTGTAAAAATTCAGATGTTTGTTCCACACACAAAGAATTTCCAAAATGCCTTTTGCATTTGTAATTTTAATGAGACAAATAAAATCTGATTAACTGAGTCATCAATTAATCTGACTGTTGATGGTTTCACATTTTTGTGTGTATATTGTCAGTCACATTTGCATCATAGAAAATACCTTCTCTTCATTCTATTTCCACTATCTCCAGAATTATAAATTTGTAATTTTCTTTCATATTCATATCAGAGATCTTGTGGGTAGCAAGGAACATGGATTACAGGCACCAAATATTAGCAAGCCCCCATCCCCCCTCCATCCACCCCACACACACACAACAAATAGTTTCTGTGGGAATTTCGCACAGTGTGACTCAGAGGTATGGCCTCCAACTCTGTTGGAAGATAGGCCTTGCTCTCTGTAAGTTGCCACTTTAATGTTTCACCAAACAGTTAACAGTTTAAGTGAGGCAACTTCCAGCTGTCTTCATCTTTCATGGTTGTTAATGTAGCAGAGATCAGCAAATGACCATCAGATATGTTGTAATTGAATTTTATTCCTTTTTTCTTCTATGTTGTGTTTTGACAAGTGTTGCCTGTTTGCAGACATTGCATTCATGGACTTGAAATCTGACACAGAATATATTCCTCACTGTTATTTAGGAGTTTTCTCAGTAATAATAACTGTTTACAAGTAATATTTGCATCTTTCTAATTACTGCCAGCAAGATCTTGATGAGATGTAGATCCATCCAATTGAACTGACATATATTCTCTATATGGGAGGTGTGTATACCATAAACACCTCTGTGTTATATTTTGGTATGTGTTGTGTACACATTTGTGTATATTGCTGTCACTTATTACAGGATTAAACATGTCTTTGACAACTTCAAATTTTAATCACATTTGATAGATTACTGGGATGACCCACTGATTACATGGGGAAGTTAACCACTGCCAAGAAGGAAATTTTTACCAAATGTAGTCTAAATAAGCAGCTTGTAACAAATTATGTTTTGTCACATTTTGAATTTAATTTTTCTTCATTTTTAAATTTTAATTTGACCATGTTTCTGTGTTTTTAATGTTCGCATATAGTTGCAGGTCTGATATGTTTAAGTTACATTTCCATTTATCTAATTTTATATGTGTTTTCGTTAATTTTCCAATGGCAATACTTTCCTGCTCAAAATATGTCGTCTGCTAAACCACAGATTTTGAGAGGCGCATGTTGAGTGATTTTGTGAGACTAACTCATTCTCATTACAAAGCGTGTTTGGGCAGTAATTTAGTATTAAATAATACCAGTATAAGTGTAATTCATTGTAGAAAACAATGGAATATTTCACTTTGCCTGTATTCATTTACATTTTCATGAAATATGTGTGTTGAGTTACAGTTTGAATTTTTCCCCAGTTAAGCTTACCTCTCGAGACCCTCTGCATTATCTTTTTATGGTAACTTTCTAAAATCCAGTGGTGGTCAAACCATTTACGTAATAATTTCCCTGTATTCAGAAATGTTTTCTTTCCATTCTGCTTCTGAAATATTCATGGAATGTTGCAAGTATTTTCCCATGATCTAGAGAAAGAGCTCTGCATATCACAGACACGCTATGTTTGAATCTGTAAGGTGATAGGGGAGATAACCAAATAGAACTGTAATGTACTAGGGGTGTACTGGCAAGAGGAGGTACATGTATAGGATATGATGCAATGAGAGGATGCATCCCAACATAGCTCCAGTTCATCTAACCATGAGGATTTTACATTGTATCTCAATACTCATTTTTTATACGCCCGCTGAAAGGCGGACGTATTATGTGATGGCGGTTTCCGTCCGTCTGTTTGTCTGTCCGTTCCTTGTGTCCGGTCTATATCTGGGACAGTTTTCTATCTACGGTTCTAATTTTTGATGAGTGGATACCCTATGGGCAGACGATGTGTCGCGTACCAAATTGAAGATCGAGGTCAGAGGTCAAAAGTCACTGGCCTAAAAAACAGGAAATCACTGAAGTGTTCGTGTCCGGTCTATATCTATGAACGTTTTCTATCCACAGTTGCAATTTTTTGTGAGTGGATATGCTAGGTGGAGACGATGTGTCGCGTACCAAAATTGAGGTTGAGGTCAGAGATCAAAGGTCACTGTTGCCTAAAATCAAGAAATCATTGATCATTGACAGTTTTCTATCTACAGTTCTAATTTTTGGTGAGTGGATGCCCTAGGGGGGAACGATGTGTTGCATACCAAATGTAGGGTC
Source organism: Hanleya hanleyi (assembly GCA_036873755.1). Classification (NCBI taxonomy): domain Eukaryota; kingdom Metazoa; phylum Mollusca; class Polyplacophora; order Lepidopleurida; family Hanleyidae; genus Hanleya; species Hanleya hanleyi. The sequence continues at coordinate 83,523 of JAVTVY010039253.1, read as the reverse complement.
AGTGTGACCGAAAAATCAGGAAATCATTAAAAATTTCTAAGTTTTTGTGAGTGGATTCAATAGGGGAAATAAAGTGTCAGTAAATACAGTATAGGGACACGGTGTCACCTACCAAAATGTAGGTCAAGGTCAAAGGTCGAGGTCGCTGTGACCCCAAAGTTGCAAAATTGTTAAAAATTATGCTTTTTTAGTCCATTGGGAAGTTACGGGGAGCCGTTTTGTCATGTACAACAATTTAGATCCAGGTTAATAGTCAAGGTCACTGTGAGCCCAGAATCAAGGTCAAAGGTTAGTGTGACCTAAAATCAGGAAATCATGAAAAATTACGATTTTTTGTGAATGGATTCAATAGGCGGAAATGAAGTGTCGCATACTAAAAATTAGGTCAAGGTCAAAGGTCACTGTGACCCCAAAATTAGGGAATTATTAAAAATAACATTTTTTGGTGTCAGTAGATACATTAGGGGGACATGTGTCACGTACCAAAATGTATTTAAAGGCCGAACGTCAAGGTCACTGTGTCTTGGATTTTTTTGTGTCCATTGATACATTGAGGGAATAAGATGTGTCGTGTATCAAAATTTAGGTCAAGATCAAAGTTAAGGGCACCGTGACCCCAAAATCAGGAAATCATTAAAAATAACTTTCTTTCTGCCAGTAGAAACATTAGAGAGACATCATGTGTTACATACCAAAATGTCGGTCAAAGGTCAAGGTCACTGTGACCCCAAAATCAAGAAATCATTAAAAGTCACATTTTCATATGCATCTCGAAGACGAGGTCGTGTAGTGCGATGTTGCGTTCTGTCCACTCATCCATTAACATTTGTTGTCCATGCGATATCTCTAGTTTCAAGGTACGGATTGGTACCAAACTTTGAGTATACCTTACTCGCATGGTAAAGAGGAGCCATACATTTTGAGATCAATGTTTCAAAGGTCAAGGTCAGAGTTCCCTAAAACTGAATCATGTTTACCTGACTATATGTGTTACATGTAGTCTGGAATATTCAGAGTTCTCTCTCCTACATCTATATGGTATTTTCCTGTGGAGTTGTTTGAAATATGTTTGAAACAGCTACATTTAGTTAAACTGTTGTGAAATAAAAACCATACATTTACTAATTTTAACGGGGAGAGGGGTCCTTTATGAACTTCATACCTGTTTATTAACTCAAGAACAAAGGTTTACTTCATCACTTTCTTCTTCATCAAAAATTCTCTCGTCTGAAAGGAATCCATTTGCAGGAAAACTACTATTTTCTTGTGTTTAACTATTGTCGATTTCAGTGTGGGATATGTGAGCTCTCAGCTCTTGCTTCAAGGCCAACCAGTAACCAAGAGATAAGCTCATTTTAGTTTATCTTTCAATATAAGATGTGATCTATGTTACATTCTCAGAAGCACAAAATTGTAGACTTTTCTTTGAATTGCTAGCTATTAAACAACCTTGAAATTTGGACCAATATAATTCCAGATATACGGGCGTATATTGAAACCCTTGGGCTCTTGTTGTCATTTACTGCTGAAGGATATGCTTTCTATTATCTGAAAAAAGTGAAATATTTTACAAATATTGGTAACATGCAGAGAAGACATTATTTTATCATTTCATCAGGTTGGTTTATTAATTAATGTCTGTCCCAGCGGTCACAAGTTATTTTTTTAAAGTATATATATATATGTGTGTACAATTACACTAACGCACTAGAGATCCTTGTTGAGAGGAATGTGTGAGACTACAAGTATGGGTCTTCGCCATGGGATGGAACATCAAAGAGTTAGTGGAATTATTCCAACAGCCTATTTTACATTTAAATAGCCCCTTTTCAGTGCCTAAGGCTCTAGTTGTAACAGCAGGCGACCGCCATTGTGTGTAATACTGAGAAAAATATTTTCGCTGATTTACCATTGAACGAAAGAACTTTCTGCACGGAACACAGACTTTGGACGGTTAAAATTTTCTCCATATTAAATCATTAACTTCATAGCTATATGTACACACCGACACTCATTTTCAGTTTCACCCAATCATCCAGCTTCAATCATTTTCCTCGTAAATAGAATATACTTTATTGTCGTTGTAGAATCTGCAGAAAAAAGTCAATCGATTACAAAAAAAACAAGGACGCCATTCATCGATCACAAAGAAAAATGACGTCAATCGTTCATGCTAACCTGCAACGAAAATTCAAATGTTTTCATTTCTAAGTTGCATAGTATCTTGTATTTGATATATAAATTGAGTATAGCGCATCTGATTGAAATGACAATGGCATAAGCAATTCTCCGGCCCTCCCCTTTACTAAGAATGGATGCTTTCTAAATAAGACCAATGAAAATGGACAACAAAGGTGGTATCGACTAAACATGGCCCTATCATCGGGCTACTTCTGGTATTGATGAAAGAATACATGGAGGTGAAGGTAACCGGATTTGTGAAATATACAATAGGCTGATTTTTAGGACATGATTCGGGATCTTTTTTTGAGGATGAAGTATTTTGTTGATGCCCCTGCCATATCGCTCATCAGCACTCGCGTGAATGGAATATATTGTATCATAATTATAGAATCTGTGAAGAAAGTTCATCGATCTCAAAGAACAAGGACGTCATTCTTTTATGCTAGCCTGCAATAAAAAATCCAATGTTTACATTTCTAAGTAGTATTGTATCTGGTATTTAACATATAAATATAGTTTAACGAATCTCATATACATGGCGATGATGAAAGCAGTTCTTCTACTCTCTCGTTTATTTAAAATAAACCTCTACACAAAAATATTATTCTCCAATAACAAGTTACATATGAAATTCGCCTAAATTGACTGTTCAGTGTGACAGGTGTCTTGTAAGTTGATTTGCATACTTTAAGCCTGGACAAATCGACTGACCCGACGATAGAAAGTGAACTTGGGTAATAGCTAATAAATCTGTTGGATATTTGTCGTGAATCCGATCCAGCTAATTAAATTGTTTTGCAAATGGACAACAAACGTGATATCGGCTGTAAAAGGCCTTATCATCGGTCTACTTTTGGTATGGATTAAAAGAATAACAGGAAGTCTTGGAAAAAGGAGTAAGGAGTCTTTAAGAAAGTTCGTCGATCACAAAGAAAAATACTATTATATGATTGAACGGGGCTAACTGAAATACCAGTTTTATCAACTCCAACAGGGCCTCATGGCCAAGGCATATATCTGTCATAACATGTGTGAAATCCGGGCAAATAACTCGACATTGTACTCGAAGGAAACTGGCGAAATTTCTTTGCTTCAATGGAGGTTAGGATCAAAGAAATAAGCCCCATATGTATTGTCAGGGAGCACAGACATTGGACGGTTACAATTTTCTTCATAATAAATTAGTAACTTCTTAACTGTATGTACACACCGACAGTCATTCTCAGTTTCATCCAAATATCGAGCTCCAATCACTTTTCTCGCATAGCCGAGCCTGTCATCACAAACGCGTAGCTTCGGGATCTTCTCAGAGCATGAAATCATTGCTGATGCCCCTGTGCTATCCCTCATCAGACGTCGCTAAAATAGAATATACTGTATTGTCATTGTAAAGACTGAGGAGAAAGCTCATCGATGAAGTTACAGTCACATGGAAAGCAATCGAGTCGTATTCTACACCACAAGAGCTTCATTACGATAACATGCATATTAAATTTGGCCTTTAGATCGCCCAAAATACTACCCTGCGCACCGAACACCCCTCTTCCTTGATTGCGAATGAGCACCATGGCGTCACTTCTGACCACACCCACACCAATAGTAGTCTACACCACGACTGCTTCAAAAAGACAACCTGCACAACCCATTGAAACCATGAATGGCACTTGCATCACCCCTGCGCACACCTGAAATAACATCTTTCGCAAATTCAACTGGACTGCGCATGCGCACCATAATGCCCCTTCGGATTAAAACCAACACAAGCTTCGTCTACATACCCCAAGCTTTAAGTGAAACACCCTGCATGCCTTATTTGGAGTTAGGATGGCCCCTAGATCGCTCAAACACGCCCCTGTGTACTCACCAAAATGTCCAAAAAATTCTCTACAACTCAAAAACTGCGCATGTGCATCATAATATCATCTTCTACCCAAACCACCTCAGCCGTAGTCTAATGCACGACCCATTTGGTCCAGGGTTAACCTACCTAGACTCATTGTATTGGGTGTCAAATCCGTTTTTCCGGATGTGAAGTCTGTTTTAAGGGAGGAAATCCCATTTTTGCATCCACCCTACCAATCACCTGGCCGTTCCACGTTGCCATGGCAACCTTTTAATCGGGAGTGACGAAACAAAAGTGACGCCATCACCGGAGCTGACGTGACATTCCACGTATACAAGCCACATAAAACGGTCTCCCCCAGCGCGCGATACACGGGGATTTACTTTTCTTACACTACTGTTCTTTTGGAGTTAAGCATAAGTTATTGGGGGCGATCACCGTTGGGGTTCCCAAAAATCTTTGCTTTCTTTTTTTCTGACGTTTGTCATTAGCACTTTAAACTGAAAAATGAGATTTCAAGTATTAGCTTTATGTTGAATCACCGTGAATTAATATACATGATGAGATTCACTTGCATTCCAGTCCAGAAAGCCCACGCAACCTACCTTTAATCGCAATCTGGATCCACCTTCGACCTAAAATATAAAAACATCCCATAATATGAATCAGTCAATATCTTCCTAAACATATACAAGTGGACAAATTCACGCTTACAACATCAAATGGAGCGAACAGATATTCGCGTACGAAAGAGGTTGGGGTCATTATTCTAACATTCTCCACCTTACAGCCGTGCGCTGATTGGTTCAGATCTCGTAACAAGCAGAGATTATCACACGATAATCTTCATTTGTTTGTTGTGCGCTCTTTCTTTCATGTACCGAGCTAGTCGCGTCCCATTCTTGTGACGATTTGTCGCACAGCTGCATCTCATGAACGAACAACACGCGCGGGCATTGCCTACGTCAATACAAGATAAGTACGCAGAAAAGTTGCCATTCAGCGTCTGAACTAAGAGGATATTTATAAGTGTGCGTGTTAGAGTTAATGGCCTTCGTAGCGAATATAATCGTTTCGATGTTTAATTTCAGACCGTCGATCAAAATTGGAGCGATATGCAAGAAGTGGGGAAAACTGACGATGTCTGGGGATTAAAAAGCAAATAATGACTCTACAGGAAAATATTCGTGACACCTAACATTCAGACCTGAGAATACGGTGGGTTCTCGGACATAGTCTTAGTATCTCAGCCGCGCTTTCATTGCAGCTATTGATTTGGAGATTATGAAGGTTCCACGCGGCACCTATCACCGGTGTGGAGGCTAAGAATGTCCGGTGGCTACGAGTGTCCGGCTTCTATCTTTTATCCCAGCTAGGACATTTTTCTCCACATTGGAGATGGGTTTCCATCCTCAGTTGCAATAGAAAAGGATATGAATAGGGACAATAATCCCCAGGATATTCTTAGCCATCACATCGGCTTAAGCGGAATTAGATACGCTAGCTCGGGAGCTGTGAGCGGCGTACCTCATCAAAAACTAAACATCGAAAACGTACACGATTACATCCACTACGGCGATCATTAACTCTTAAATCTCAGATTGGCATTGCATCTGAACTGAGAAGTGGGGAGTCGGAGCTCACAACTCGGATATGGGTCCGACAAGTAACGTCCGAACAATCCTCTCAGCTTTCGAAACACAGAGAATCCAAAGTACAAGGATGTTCGAAGTGACAACAGAATGGCCTTCATTAATCACTATCAGAGGTGTCTTGAAGTTGCATGGTTAGATGCAGCTAAAACACTAGTTGAAGCTTCTTGCTTATATAAGCCAACCATGAATCTAATCGTTTGTAATCTGCTGGTAGTTGCATAAGCAGGAATGATGGGTAATGCCTTCTGAAATTCATTGATATTGTACTGCATTGACAATACGTACATTATGCAATTACCACACAGATACACTAATTTCTCATGCAGCGCAATTGAAGTTTCTTGCTTATATAAGCCAACCATGAATCTATTCGTTTCTAATCTGCTGGTAGTTGCATAAGCAGGAATGATGGCTAATGCCTTCTGAAATTCATTGATATTGTACTGCATTGACAATACGTAGGGGAGACTGGGGCTAGTTGGAACGTTTTTTATAAAAAGGTGACTAGGTCAAAAGTTTTTTGTGAACATGGAATTGTTGCATGTGCATATGATAGTACACCCATAGGGCTATCTACCACCCACCAGTACTAAGTCCAAACAATGCTCAAAAAGTGTGTATGTTTAAAAACATAAGACCATTTTTTCGTTCTAACCTGCCCCGTATATGGGGCTAGTTGACTCACCCTCGGGGTAAGTTGGACCACATGTTATGCTTTAAGCATCAATGCACAGCTGACGCCAAACATTGTTTTGTTTCGAAAAGACAAATGGTAACTTTAATTTGCATAACCCAGATCTTGAAAAAAAAGCTTGCTGCTCGACCAAATGATGTCGCCTAAGGTTAGAGCAAAATATTACCATGCCTCTTCAGAAAACCGATGAAGTGGTCAACCCCTGTCATTTTGGTGTCTCCCTGTGATCCCGGAATGGTTTTGCAAATATTTATAGCAAATATAGCAGTTTAATGATTTAGCAATTTATAGCCATTGATTGGATCATGTTCCAACTTACCCCAGCTTCAGTGTTCCAACTAGCCCCAACAGCACCTTCAGTATTGATCAAGTTCAAATTTAGATAACAAAAGCTGACCAGTCCATAAATGTTCCTCAAAATGTCTTGATGTTTGTGTTATAGGAGAAATTATTTGAGATGTGAAATATTTAGTTGAACAGGGCAAAAATAAAGAAAGGTGACCTCTGATGTGCACATGTGTTGGATCCAAAGCAATTAAAAATGAATGCATGCACACGGCTTGACCTCAAATTACCACATGACCTGTGGTGTCACCAGTCAAATATTTTATGATATATTTGCAAAGTTCCAACTTACCCTTGTTCCAACTAGCCCCAGTCTCCCCTACATTATGCAATTACCACACAGATACACTAATTTCTCATGCAGCGCATTCGCACCAACTTTTTGAGGTCCAGCAAGGACACGGAATATCTGAAAGAAACGCAATATAAAAGCTGGAATCATCTGTGACACTTATGCCCCAGCAAATCTTTGAAGTTGGGACAGATTCTTTGGGCTGAAATAAACCTATGAACCTGCTTTATACACTGTTTCTGTTATCTCACACGAGTTATCCTTTTCCTTGAGTGTCCTATATGCAACAGGATTTTTATGTGCTCAGTTGTTAGAACGTTGTTTATCACCCGGTTGATCTGGCTCAGAACACCCGGTCAAATTACAAGCGTCTAGTCCGTCATTCATAATCCAGCCGTCGTCCATTAGAGAATATCCGCGTCCATAATCCGAAGACCTATTCCATTTTCCATATAACAGTATTAGCACCAAATTCAAAAAGACAATCATAGTATACATAAACATAGGCTTGTTTCCTGCAAGAGAGAAGCGGTCAACAGTTTTCAATGATGCCGGCAAGACATCATGATGTTCCAAAAATATCAAATCCGTATCGCTGATCAGTATTCTTAATCCGTAATATTCGTTTTAGAGTCGTTATCCAAAAAAGATGTATCTCAGTCACGCTTTGATTGTGACTGTTCATATGAGCACCATGAGGATATTGAAGTACATGTGTTCATACGGCCCCTAGCCCCGGGTTAAGCGGAATTAGACACAAGTTACGAAACGTAGCGCCATAGATCTTGCACGCTACGTTCGTACTTTGTTATCAGCATGCGATATGTATCGCCAAATTTGAGAAACTTTGAGTGGAGGCGCTTGGTGGAATAGCCCTGTTTTATAAGTTTCTGCAACAATGTTTTGTGACGTTGATTAAAATCATCACATTTAACACAGGATCTAGCAAATGCTACTAAGCGAGATATGTATACGCCATATGCAGGTCCCACTGGAATATTACTATCCAGATAGGGATAGTTTACGATGTCGAAATTCTCTTTTGTCATAAAGTCGACGAGAGAGAATGCCCGCTTCATTTTTGTAGAGATAGAGATCTAAATAAGATGTGCCTGTAGGGCTATCTGTAGTTTCCTTCAAATCCAGTGAAGGTGGATATATATCCTTCACTGCTTCATTTATATAGCGATTATCCACAGCGAGAAGATCGTCTATATAGCGTTTGGTGAATGAGAAGGAACGGGCTTTGAATGGATCGGTTTTTGAAAGCGCCTGCATATAGTCATATTCATAAGAGAACAGATACAAGTCAGCCAACAGGGGTGCACAATTAGTACCCATTGGAATACCTATATGCTGCTGATATATTGTGTTGCCAAATTTCACATAGATATTTTTAATGAGAAATTCAAGCAACTCTATAAACAAAGAAACATCCCATGAATGATATCTCTTGTATGTAGTAGAGCTAAAGAATGCTTTATGGCTTCCGACATTAATATATCTACGATCAGTTTTCTTGAACACAGATACTATTAATGAACTTATACGGTCAATAAGGTCCTGATGAGGGATTGTAGTATAGAGAGTCGAGAAATCCCATGTGGATACATGTCTGTACGGTATGGGGCCTTTAGCATCAAGTTCTTCCGTGAGACATTTTGAGTTTTTCAATATCCACATACATTCAACGCCAGAGTTCTTAGAAATAGTGGCGCAATACCTTTCCCAAAATGCTTTTACCTCCTGAAGGGCCCTCGTCAATAGGGTTGAAAGAAGCTTGGTGGTGCAGCTTCTAGAACCAGCTATGAATCTAGCTTTGTATGGTGATTTATGCATTTTGGGAGTCCAGTATATCTTTGGTATGTCGTTATGATTGGTTGGAAGACAAATACCTCTTTCCCTGAGAAACTTTTTGTGATTGTTAAATAAATCTTCCAGAGTAAATGCAGTTTGGGAGTAAGTAGACGTGTTTGATGAAGATATGTCTACACTCAATTCTTTAACCAGCACCTGGTAATAGTAATATTTACATATGAATATTATATTATTCGGAGCTTTGTCTGCTGGTACTATGACGAATTTACTCTGGAGATTTGCTAGAACTTCTTGCGAATTGAGGTTTCTCAGTACTTGTTTTGCTTGGGGAAGAGTATTTCTGTCAATATGGCGGATTGTTTCAAGGACCTTGTTCTTGGTGAGGTCCAGCCAATCAGCGAGTACTGTAGGTTCAACTTTTTCTCGCTTAGACCAATCAATAACGTACTGTTCTAATGCAGAGAGGACTATCTTCTGGTCGGCCTTCAGATTTATTCTTCTCGGCTCTCTATATTTAGGTCCTTTCATCAGGAGTAATTTCAGATCCTTATCACTCACCACATCAAGGTCACCAGTCACAATATGTTTGCATGGTGTATAGATAAAGTTCGACAATTCACAATCACAATTATAGCCTCCTGACGTGTATAAGTTCCAGTCAAATTCCTTGACAGCATTGGAGTAATTGAATATTTTGGTGGCTATAGATTTAGTGTACTTATATGAAATGCAAGGAGGTTCTGTGAACTTAAAATAGTTTGGTACCGCGTTGCGTACCTCTGGATCATTCAGGATTCGAGGTAAATTAATGATGTCCAGTCCTTTATCTAAGTAGTCGAGTTTCAAGAAAAGCCGATCTTGAGATGTTTCGATTATGTTCACTGGAAGATACAACCGAAAATAAGCTATATCTTGACATACTTTAATGATTTTTGATGGTATTATATTTCCTGAAGACGCAGATTGTTGTATATCTCTGGCTATTCGATCTAAAGCTCTCAGAGGTAATGCATACAGAACTGTACGCAAACTATGTATACTATTGGGTGTGTTAGTCAAACCCACTAAGTAATTTAAAGTGATATGATCGTGAATCATCGAACTATTAAACTTTCGCCAACCATGGCTGCGATGTCTCCGTTGATGGGGTTTAAATAGTTGGGTAATGTTGGATATATTTGAACGGCGGTTTGTAGCATTGCCGAACCCACTGACATTATCATTTAAACCAAACGGAAACACTGACCCAAGTTCTAGCATCCAGAATAATTCCCGCTCTCGGATTTTTCTCTCAAATCCAAAAGGGGAATCCTTAGTAGATGGATAGACGACGTCTATGATCTGAATACTAAAGTTGTCCCAGCCGTGGTCGGGTCCAGAAAAATGCTTACCTATGAGCAATTGCTTTTTCCTAACGGATTTTCTGTGACCGTTCACCCTCAGATGGAGTCTTTGGGTGGTCTTGCCAACATACTGTTGACCACACTTCTTACAGGAAACTAAATAAATACAGTTTGTAGTAGAACAACTAAGATCAACATACGAGTTAACAGAATATGAGTTACCAGTTAACGCGAAACAATTTTTTTTTGAAATTATTACATGTAGAATTCGGTGCTAAACAATCATCAAGCGCAATATTACAAGGTTTGATGTCGTGGCCTTGCTTTGCTGTCAGAAATATATCTGTCATTTGGATTGAAAAAGGTCTTAGTGCATTTCGAACTATTAGAGACTCGGCCGAGGAACCTGCACTAAGGTTCGTCGGGTCTGTCCTCATATTTTTTCTTATAGTTGTGCTCATTATGATTGTAGGGTGTGCAGGGGCCCGGCCTCGGGGACAACTTGTCCACCAGCAGAATCCAGGCATACACAGGTTAAAATTACAAGCGTCTAGTCCGTCATTCATAATCCAGCCGTCGTCCATTAGAGAATATCCGCGTCCATAATCCGAAGACCTATTCCATTTTCCATATAACAGTATTAGCACCAAATTCAAAAAGACAATCATAGTATACATAAACATAGGCTTGTTTCCTGCAAGAGAGAAGCGGTCAACAGTTTTCAATGAAGCCGGCAAGACATCATGATGTTCCAAAAATATCAAATCCGTATCGCTGATCAGTATTCTTAATCCGTAATATTCGTTTTAGAGTCGTTATCCAAAAAAGATGTATCTCAGTCACGCTTTGATTGTGACTGTTCATATGAGCACCATGAGGATATTGAAGTACATGTGTTCATACGGCCCCTAGCCCCGGGTTAAGCGGAATTAGATACAAGTTACGAAACGTAGCGCCATAGATCTTGCACGCTACGTTCGTACTTTGCTATCAGCATGCGATATGTATGGCCAAGTTTGAGAAACTTTGAGTGGAGGCGCTTGGTGGAATAGCCCTGTTTTATAAGTTTCTGCAACAATGTTTTGTGACGTTGATTAAAATCGTCACATTTAACACAGCATCTAGCAAATGCTACTAAGCGAGATATGTATACGCCATATGCAGGTCCCACTGGAATATTACTATCCAGATAGGGATAGTTTACGATGTCGAAATTGTAATCATCTCTTTGTCATAAAGTCGACGAGAGAGAATGCCCGCTTCATTTTTGTAGAGATAGAGATCTAAATAAGATGTGCCTGTAGGGCTATCTGTAGTTTCCTTCAAATCCAGTGAAGGTGGATATATATCCTTCACTGCTTCATTTATATAGCGATTATCCACAGCGAGAAGATCGTCTATATAGCGTTTGGTGAATGAGAAGGAACGGGCTTTGAATGGATCGGTTTTTGAAAGCGCCTGCATATAGTCATATTCATAAGAGAACAGATACAAGTCAGCCAACAGGTGTGCACAATTAGTACCCATTGGAATACCTATATGCTGCTGATATATTGTGTTGCCAAATTTCACATAGATATTTTTAATGAGAAATTCAAGCAACTCTATAAACAAAGAAACATCCCATGAATGACATCTCTTGTATGTAGTCGAGCTAAAGAATGCTTTATGGCTTCCGACATCAATATATCTACGATCAGTTTTCTTGAACACAGATGCTATTAATGAACTTATACGGTCAATAAGGTCCTGATGAGGGATTGTAGTATAGAGAGTCGAGAAATCCCATGTGGATACATGTCTGTACGGTATGGGGCCTTTAGCATCAAGTTCTTCCGTGAGACATTTTGAGTTTTTCAATATCCACATACATTCAACGCCAGAGTTCTTAGAAATAGTGGCGCAATACCTTTCCCAAAATGCTTTTACCTCCTGAAGGGCCCTCGTCAATAGGGTTGAAAGAAGCTTGGTGGTGCAGCTTCTAGAACCAGCTATGAATCTAGCTTTGTATGGTGATTTATGCATTTTGGGAGTCCAGTATATCTTTGGTATGTCGTTATGATTGGTTGGAAGACAAATACCTCTTTCCCTGAGAAACTTTTTGTGATTGTTAAATAAATCTTCCAGAGTAAATGCAGTTTGGGAGTAAGCAGACGTGTTTGATGAAGATATGTCTACACTCAATTCTTTAACCAGCACCTGGTAATAGTAATATTTACATATGAATATTATATTATTCGGAGCTTTGTCTGCTGGTACTATGACGAATTTACTCTGGAGATTTGCTAGAACTTCTTGCGAATTGAGGTTTCTCAGTACTTGTTTTGCTTGGGGAAGAGTATTTCTGTCAATATGGCGGATTGTTTCAAGGACCTTGTTCTTGGTGAGGTCCAGCCAATCAGCGAGTACTGTAGGTTCAACTTTTTCTCGCTTAGACCAATCAATAACGTACTGTTCTAATGCAGAGAGGACTATCTTCTGGTCGGCCTTCAGATTTATTCTTCTCGGCTCTCTATATTTAGGTCCTTTCATCAGGAGTAATTTCAGATCCTTATCACTCACCACATCAAGGTCACCAGTCACAATATGTTTGCATGGTGTATAGATAAAGTTCGACAATTCACAATCACAACTATAGCCTCCTGACGTGTATAAGTTCCAGTCAAATTCCTTGACAGCATTGGAGTAATTGAATATTTTGGTGGCTATAGATTTAGTGTACTTATATGAAATGCAAGGAGGTTCTGTGAACTTAAAATAGTTTGGTACCGCGTTGCGTACCTCTGGATCATTCAGGATTCGAGGTAAATTAATGATGTCCAGTCCTTTATCTAAGTAGTCGAGTTTCAAGAAAAGCCGATCTTGAGATGTTTCGATTATGTTCACTGGAAGATACAACCGAAAATAAGCTATATCTTGACATACTTTAATGATTTTTGATGGTATTATATTTCCTGAAGACGCAGATTGTTGTATATCTCTGGCTATTCGATCTAAAGCTCTCAGAGGTAATGCATACAGAACTGTACGCAAACTATGTATACTATTGGGTGTGTTAGTCAAACCCACTAAGTAATTTAAAGTGATATGATCGTGAATCATCGAACTATTAAACTTTCGCCAACCATGGCTGCGATGTCTCCGTTGATGGGGTTTAAATAGTTGGGTAATGTTGGATATATTTGAACGGCGGTCTGACCTATTCCAGTTTCCAGAGAAATGCATTAGAATATCCAGCATATTTTATGTTATGACAAAGCATACAAATGACATAACATCATTGAGCTATGAGAGAAGTAATGTAATATGGGCTAGTCGAAAAGATCGTGTTTCTCTATTATAATATGCTTGCAAACCGTTTATATACGTGTCAGACACACAGGCCAATTTAGTGATGGGTTGAGAGATTTGCATATTACCAACTGAGTTGCGATTTGAAACGGGAGTTGTCACCCATTTCCCCGACTCTATCTGCATAAGTTTTCCCTTGCTTTCATTGGAAGAATATCCTAAAACTTTCAATTTAGTGATATTTAATGCCCTGTTTATCAATATATTTTTTAAAATAAGCAGTTTGATGAAGAATTCTCTCTCATTAATATGGACACTACGATATGTATGGAGTACTTGTTTTATATAGAATTTGATATCTTGGAAATCATTATCTTACGTTTTAAAGTGATCGTAAACCCTCAAGTAAAATTTCCATCAAATGAACGACCATTGCAAACAGTGTGAGAAAATATTTATTGTATTTTTTAACGATTTCTTTACAGAGTAAACTGCAAATAAGTGTTCAGAGCTGATTCCAGAGCAGAGTACAAACCATCATAAAAAAATGAAATAAAACAGAGAAAAGTGATTGAAATGATATAAAAAAAAACAAGGTTGGGGGAAACAATCACATCAACTCCGCATTTTTTAAAGTTTATTGTACGCCCGTTTGAAGGAACGAATATTGAAATTCAACTAATACAGTGTTATCAGCAAATACTAAGATCCTTCGAAAATTATTGACGGAAATCTTCGGCTTGGATATTAGATGAAATATTAACTGGTTCACTCGTGATCGAAACACATGTACCAACAGTCTGTATAGTTTCATATAATTACCTACTGTATTGAAGCGTAAGAAATGTTTGGTAAATCCACAAAATTTTCACGATGACAAGTGTTTCATTTACTGTGCATTTGTTGGTCTATCACCAAACAAATATCGTATTCCGCCGCAGCCTGTAGGTCAGTACCGAGAAGATATTAATACTCTGAATAATGAAGGAATTGACTTTGCTATGTCAGTGAATCAAATCCTTAAATTTGAGAATGCCAGTCACTGTTTTTGGTTGGGAGGATTCAGTTTTCTCACTGTTGGTTAGTGAGAATGTATTTGAAAGGCATCTACATTTGCTTTTGCTTTCCGAAGATGACAAAAACACGTTATTGCCTCATTAGAGATATGAGTGGACACTTACGAGGTGTATCAGAGGGTCACAAACACATTTATTGCAACTACTGCCTTAACGTTTTGCTGAGTAAGAAAATTTAGCAGATCATTTACTTCGCTGTAAAGTTACTGCACGTCAGAAAGTGAAATTACATGTTATTGAAAAAAAAAACGTTATGGAATTCAAGGAGTTAGAAAGAGCTTGATTATGCAATTTACGGTGATTTTGAGGCCATCTTATAAAGGTGTAAACAAGATCATGACATATATGAAACACATTATACCGATGAGAAAACAACAAAAACATATAAGTTGTGGTTACGCATCTGTAGTGATTTGTTCAAATTACAAATCCTCGAAGCCACCTGTTGTTTATCGTGGGGAAATTGCAGTTGAAAAAGTTGGTTGAAGAAGCGCAGGAAATAATTGATAGGAGAAGGGAAGGTTTCCCCCGTGACACCAAAATGTAAGGTTGAAGATGAATGACAACTCATCAACAGTTCAAATAAAGTCAAATGTATTGGGAACAAAACAGAACATGTGCTCAATGGCGTCCATCCAACTCCCGGCAGAAGGCTCTCCAAATTACAGATCAGAATGCGGTCTAAGGGCGGATAACTCTAATGAGCTTTTATACATACAAACTCCACATCCTTGTTATGAAAAAAAACAAAAACCCGTTCGAGATCACGCGCCTGGTAAAGGATATGATAACTCCCGCGGTGGTGTTCATAATTCTTGTAATCTGAGATTCAAGCATTCTAATCAAATACCATTAGTGTTTCATAATGGAGGGTTCCGTGATCTCCATCTGATTTTACAGGCAGTTGAAAAATTTCCCAATTCAGACTTACTTGTATCGCAAATACCATGAAAAAAAGACAACATTCTTTATAGGATAATTACGTTTTATTGGCACTATGCAATTCATCGGCGCTTCACTGCAAAACATCGTCGATTGTTTAGCAATGGATGGAGAAGAGAAGTCAAAAGTTCTTTCTTCTCACTTTCCAAAGGAGAAGATTATCTTTTTCTACGAAAATCAATCCCTACGAATACATGTCATCTCCTCAGAAATTCCTCGAAAAACAGTCCTCGAAAAAAAAGTACTATAGCTTCTTAACACCAGAAATAGTAACCGGGGAGGTTTAGTTTGCAGAAAGAGTTTCGTTTGAAATGTGTTTGACGAACATGGGAATGTTTCATGACATAAATGTATTGACGGATGTATTATTTTTGGCAGATGGGTTTGAAATTCCCATGGTAAATCTAGGACACACCATGAGCTAGATCCGTGTATGTTCGTCTTTTCCCTGAATTAAGCTGGGCTGCCACACTGGAGATGACGCGAGTTGAGCTGGATTTGATAACATATATTCATTCGTGCCTATTCTTTGAAAACAATATTAAGGGAGTGACAAGTTACAAGACGAGAGAAAAAAAACAACAATAAACACATGGATGAATTTGATCCTTTAAAAGAAAGTGTTTATTTGAACATGTTAGATGTTAATTCCCTGTGCAATGATGACAAAACCACTACGTAATGGAAATTGCCGGAGGCTGACCAGAGGAGAAATATCCTCTATGCTCCCAATTTTGTTTACCAGACAATGCTGAAAAAGGCTGTTGTCTGGATGTGGACCTATCTTATCCAGAACGTTTAGACCATAATGACGTTTAGACCCCCTTTGCACCAGAGAAAGAGGTTATATCATTTGATAACCTGGTCCCATATTATACAAAATTGAAAATAAATAAATAAATAAGTAAATGGTGTGACTGTGAAATCTTGGTCTTTAGTCTACACCTGAATGTGCTCATATGATTATCTGCAAGTATATAGGCCAAACGTTGATAAAACAGAAAACAGTTTACCATAATCTTGAATAAAGTTTCAAGATGGGAAGATGGTCACATACCGTACAGACATGTATCCACATGGGATTTCTCGACTCTCTATACTACAATCCCTCATCAGGACCTTATTGACCGTCTAAGTTCATTAATAGTATCTGTGTTCAAGAAAACTGATAGTAGACATATTAATGTCGGAAGCCATAAAGCATTCTTTAGCTCGACTACATGCAAGAGATATTATTCATGGGATGTTTCTTTGTTTATAGAGTTGCTTGAATTTCTCATTAAAAATATCTATGTGAAATTTGGCAACACAATATATCAGCAGCATATAGGTATTCCAATGGGTACTAATTGTGCACCCCTGTTGGCCGACCTGTATCTGTTCTCTTATGAATATGACTATATGCAGGCGCTTTCAAATTACAAGCGTCTAGTCCGTCATTCATAATCCAGTCGTCGTCCATTAGAGAATATCCGCGTCCATAATCCAAAGACCTATTCCATTTTCCACATAACAGTATTAGCACCAAATTCAAAAAGACAATCATAGTATACATACGCATAGGCTTGCTTCCTGCAAGAGAGAAGCGGTCAACAGTTTTCAATGATGCCGGCAAGACATCATGATGTTCCATAAATATCAAATCCGTATCGCTGATCAGTATTCTTAATCCATAATATTCGTTATTCCATTCAAAGCCCGTTCCTTCTCATTCACCAAACGCTATATAGACGATCTTCTCGCTGTGGATAATCGCTATATAAATGACGCAGTGAAGGATACATATCCACCTTCACTGGATTTGAAGGAAACTACAGATAGCCCTACAGGCACATCATATTTAGATCTCTATCTCTATAAAAATGAAGCGGGCATTCTCTCTCGTCGACTTTATGACAAAAGAGATGATTACAATTTCGACATCGTAAACTATCCCTTTCTGGATAGTAATATTCCAGTGGGACCTGCATATGGCGTATACATATCTCGCTTAGTAGCATTTGCTAGATCCTGTGTTAAATGTGATGATTTTAATCAACGTCACAAAACATTGTTGCAGAAACTTATAAAACAGGGCTATTCCACCAAGTGCCTCCACTCAAAGTTTCTCAAATTTGGCGATACATATCGCATGCTGATAGCAAAATACGAACGTAGCGTGCAAGATCTATGGCGCTACGTTTCGTAACTTGTGTCTAATTCCGCTTAACCCGGGGCTAGGGGCCGTATGAACCCATGTACTTCAAGATCCTCATGGTACTCATATGAACAGTCACAATCAAAGCGTGACTGAGATGCATCTTTTTTTAGATGACGACTCTATAACGAATATTATGGATTAAGAATACTGATCAGCGATACGGATTTGATATTTTTGGAACATCATGATGTCTTGCCGGCATCATTGAAAACTGTTGACCGCTTCTCTCTTGCAGGAAACAAGCCTATGTTTATGTATACTATGATTGTCTTTTTGAATTTGGTGCTAATACTGTTATGTGGAAAATGGAATATGTCTTTGGATTATGGACGCGGATATTCTCTAATGGACGACGGCTGGATTATGAATGACGGACTAGACGCTTGTAATTTGAATAATACCCCAACTTCTTTCAGGGAACTCCCCCCTCCCCACAATATTTAAATCATCCCTAGGGGCTGTTGTGGGTAGAACACATAACCTGTTTATGCACATGGCACCATAATTATTCAAACGAGACAAGCACCGGTACGAAAACAATGTAAATCCTCGCATGAGATATGCTGAATTGATATGATCAGTATATGTTTTCCTTATACTGATCTTGATACTAAAGGAAATTATTTCAAACATGATTCTTTTCTAATCAAGTATTCAACCATTATACATTATTATTACAACAAGATACAAAGTATATGTGTGGAAGTTTGTCTTTTATCTCGCTGTGATTGGTGGATTTCAAGTCAGTTTAACTCGAAAACATGGCAACAACACATTGTCAACTGAAGGGCGGAATTAATGAAGTTAATCGACATCTGCAATTGTCATCTGCTTCTAAACATGGTATATTTTGTAGCTATAAGTCACAGATAATTAGATATTCTTAATTTCTCGTGTTTGGATGTCGTTGTCGTAATGTTGAAAACTGGACCCCAAGTGACAAAAATGCACTGACACTACAACACGTTCACTGTTTCCTGGCTCCAACCATCCTCAAAAAATACAAGTTAATGCTAACATTTCATAATAAGTTGAAAAGAAAGATTAAAGGCCTTGTCATCTTGGTTGTACAATTCCATCATGCTCAGGAAAATACCTGATTCACACGGACCCACAAAAGACAAAGACCCATAAATTTACCGCCACCCATCTTAGCAGAAAATGCCGGCCGGTGCCGCTCTCAATCTAGATTGTATCGGAGACCGTAGTTTGAGAGCGAGAACCAGTCTAGGCGCGAAGCAGAACGTAAGGGTGCAGTCCGCACAAAACTTCTGTGCGATTCCCAAAAAGCGTGTATGAAAATGTGTCAAATTCGACCCACAACTCAGAGAAAAACGTATGATTTTCTTTCTATGCATGTGGAAGTGTTCCCCGTCGAACGAGCATTTCGAAAAGGCAAAAAAATAGAGGGTCGACCTACTCGTTTGTTGTAAAATTTTATCGCCATAAAGGAATCATCATTTTCGCGTCCCGAAAAAAAATGCGGATTTTGACGTGCCAAACATATGACCAGTCAGCCCTCAAATGTTATATGCCCGTTTGGAGAAATGGTTTCGTCCAACAGGATGATATTATAGATATCAGTAAGTAAAAAGAGAAGAAGAATTACCATGATGTGAAAAACAGGCGACCTTCCTTATTATGAAATTAGGGAGAAGCTAGTTTGTGCGAAACCGTGGCAAGTGTGAACTGCACCATTAAAGACTAGGATGTTGGTCCTGAATTTCTCTGCTCTCAGCTATGCGAATCTGGGAGTGTTTGTGAGTTTCGCGGATAGCGACACTCGCTTGTAATATGCAGTTTTATGGGATATCCCGCCAATCGCGTTCCCCCTACCCCATCTTTGTTTTGACGACTTTTGCTCACAAACATGACAAATCAGGAATTTAGGAGCTCAATAAGAATATCATAGAGTTAGGCTTTGACCGTCATATTCAAACACATGTGCAACGATCAGAAATGTTGACAAGCTTTCGAATGGGGCATGTGAAGCAAAACAAATACGAAAATAGCTGAAATTCGAGCCAAAATGTGAGTAATTTTACATTCCGACTTTTCCAAAAGATTGGGGTGAGAGTACAAAACCAGAATAATAAGCTCTCATTCAGCATGAGTTATGTACCATTTTTTGAAGATTAATATCCTCTACATGATGACTGTACAGGGATAGTGACACATGGCCAGCTAATCGTATCGTAATTAGTTAAATCGTCGCTATATGGCCGATATAGCACTAAACGCGACGTTAAACCCTAACTCACTCCTTCACTCCTAGATCAGAGTGTTTATGTGATGCGTATTGAAAATTAATCATTTTGACATGAGACATACTCTTAACATATATACCAATCCAAGGGAAGGTAATTTTGTATACGTCCAAATAGCATATATACAAGCCCAGTACTATACCATGTAGTATCCATAGAATCGAAACAATTCTGACAAAGGTAAATGAAATTTACGACCCTGTGCAATATAAGATCATTACATTTTTCTCCACAAGACATTTTTCTCCACATTGGAGATGGGTTTCCATCCTCAGTTGCAATAGAAAAGGATATGAATAGGGACACTAATCCCCAGGACATTCTTAGCCATCACATCGGCTTAAGCGGAATTAGATACGCTAGCTCGGGAGCTGTGAGCGGCGTACCTCGTCAAAAACTAAACATCGAAAACGTACACGATTACATCCACTACGGCGATCATTAACTCTTAAATCTCAGATTGGCATTGCATCTGAACTGAGAAGTGGGGAGTCGGAGCTCACAACTCGGATATGGGTCCGACAAGTAACGTCCGAACAATCCTCTCAGCTTTCGAAACACAGAGAATCCAAAGTACAAGGATGTTCGAAGTTACAACAGAATGGCCTTCATTAATCACTATCAGAGGTCTCTTGAAGTTGCATGGTTAGATGCAGCTAAAACACTAGTTGAAGTTTCTTGCTTATTGAAGCCAACCATGAATCTAATCGTTTCTAATAATCTGCTGGTAGTTGCATAAGCAGGAATGATGGCTAATGCCTTCTGAAATTCATTGATATTGTACTGCATTGACAATACCTGCATTATGCAATCACCACACAGATACACTAATTTCTCATGCAGCGCATTCGCACCAACTTTTTGAGGTCAAGCAAGGACACGGAAGATCTGGAAGAAATGCAATATGAAGCTGGAATCATCTGTGACACTTATGCCTCAGCAAATCTTTGAAGTTGGGACAAATTCTTTGGGCTGAAATAAACCTAGGAACCTGCTTTACACACTGGTTCTATTGTCTCACGCGAGTTATCCTTTTTCTTGAGTATCCTATATGCAACAGGATTTTTATGTGCTCAGCTGTTAGAACGTTGTTTATCACCCGGTTGATCTGGCTCAGAACACCCGGTCAAACACTGACCTATTCCAGTTTCAAGAAAAACACATGCATTAGGATATCCAGCATATTTTATGTTATGACAAAGCATACAAATGACAGAACATCATTGAGCTATGAGAGAAGTAATGTAATATGGGCTAGTCGAAAAGATCGTGTTTCTCTATTATAATATGCTTGCAAACCGTTTATATACGTGTCAGATACACAGACCAATTTAGTGATGGGTTGAGAGATTTGCATATTACCGAGTTTCGATTTGAAACGGGAGTTGTCACCCATTTCCCCGACTCTATCTGCCTAAGTTTTCCCTTGATTTCATTGGAAGAATATCCACAAACTTTCAATTTAGTGAAAAATTAATGCCCTGTTTATCACTATTTTTTAAAATAAGCAGTTTGATGAAGAAATCTCTCTCAATAATATGGACATTACGATATGTATTGGGTACTTGCTTTATCCAGAATTTGATATCTTGGAAATCATTATCTTACCTTTTAAAGTGATCATAAACCCTCAAGTAAAGTTTCCATCAAATGAAAGACCATTGCAAATAGTGTAGGAAAATATTTATTGTATTTTTTACGATTTTATTGCACAGAGTAAACTGCAAATAAAGCGTGGTATTCTATGTTGGTCTGTTGTAATCATATGATATCATATCATATAAAGGCAAGATTCAAATTGACTTGACGCGCATGAGTCACCATCTTCCAGATTTTGATGAAACATGCACATTGGAACAGTAAGTCTGTGTTGAAACTCAGGGTATACACACCTTAAGCTTGAATCAAGCATTGGAAAGTGCATACAAAGTTTGAAATATATGTATGAAGGCAATGTGACGTCACTGGACCTAAATATGATTGCAACAGAGCACCATAGAATACCACGCTTTATTTGCGGTTTACTCTGTGTAATAAAACCGTGAAAAATTACAATAAATATTTTCACACGCTGTTTGCAATGGTCTTTCATTTGAGCAAAACTTTACTTGAGGGTTTATGATCACTTTAAAGATACTTAAAGGTACTGGTTACTTCAAAAATGAAAAAAAGTTTACAAATGCTTATTACCATCCGTTTACTAAAATATCAACAGTTTATTGTCCACGCCCTAATATGTCGGAAGTTTCAGCTAGCGGGATGATTATTTTAAATATTGACAAAAGAGAAAATGTATATATGGGTTTAAATGTGTCTTCCGTTGTGTCACGCCAATTCCTGTTTAACATTTCTGTACTCTCAAAGTAAGAACATTATTACACATGCGAATCCCGTTGCAAACAGGTATTGCAAGAAATAGAATAAATCACCTGAGACGTAGCGCCTGTCGGTAAGTTAGTTACCCCCTTCGAAGTCGGCGTCCAAGTTGAATGAACACTCATTCCGTGCGTTGGGCACATCGGTCGCTTCGCGGCCTCGGTGTACAAATCGCACGGTTTTCCTCATCCAGCTCACCTATCCTTTCCCAAATTGCTTTTTGATCTCTCCAGTGAGCTTTCTGCCACTTTCTAGAGCAATAAAGCACAGACTTACAAGTTGAACATGACACAGTATGAGTTAATGTTCTAAAACAGTAACAACAAGTGTTCAGAGCTGATTCAAGAGCAGAGTACAAACCATCATAAAAAATGAAATAAAACAGAGAAAAGTGATTGAAATGATATAAAAAAAAACAAGGTTGGGGGAAACAGTCACATCAACTCCGCATTTTTTTAAGTTTATTGTACGCCCGTTTGAAGGAACGAATATTGAAATTCAACTAATACAGTGTTATCAGCAAATACTAAGATCCTTCGAATCTCGGCTTGGATATTAGATGAAATATTAACTGGTTCACTCGTGATCGAAACACATGTACCAACAGTCTGTATAGTTTCATATAATTACCTATTGTATTGAAGCGTAAGAAATGTTTGGTAAATCCACAAAATTTTCACGATGACAAGTGTTTCATTCACTGTGCACTTGTTGGTCTATCACCAAACAAATATCGTATTCATCCGCAGCCTGTAGGTCAGTACCGAGAAGATATTAGTACTCTGAATAATGAAGGAATTGACTTTGCTATGTCAGTGAATCAAATCCTTAAATTTGAGAAAAAAACATGCCAGTCACTGTTTTTGGTTGGGAGGAATCAGTTTTCTCACTGTTGGTTAGTGAGAATGTATTTGAAAGGCATCTACATTTGCTTTTGCTTTCCGAAGATGACAAAAACACGTAATTGCTTCATTAGAGATATGAGTGGACAATTACGAGGTGTATCAGAGGGTCACAAACACATTTATTGCAACTACTGCCTTAACGTTTTGCTGAGTAAGAAAATTTAGCAGATCATTTACTTCGCTGTAAAGTTACTGCACGTCAGAAAGTGAAATTACCTGTTATTGAAAAAAAAACGTTATGAAATTCAAGGAGTTAGAAAGAGCTTGAAAACTGATGATGCAATTTAAGGTGATTTTGAGGCCATCTTATACAGGTGTAAACAAGATCATGACATATATGAAACACATTATACCGATGAGAAAACAACAAAAACATATACTTTGTGGTTACGCATCTGTAGTGATTTGTTCAAATTACAAATTCTCGAAGCCAGCTGTTGTTTATCGTGGGGAAATAGCAGTTGAAGAAGTTGGTTGAAGAAGCGCAGAAAATAATTGATAGGGGAAGGGAGGGTTTTCCCCGTGACACCAAAATGTAAGGTTGAAGATGAACGACAACTCATTAACAGTTCAAATAAGGTCAAGTGTATTGGGAACAAAACAGAACATGTGCTCAATGGCGTCCATCCAACTCCCGGCAAAAGGCTCTTCAAATTACAGATCATAATGCGGTCTAAGGGCGGATAACTCTAATGAGCTTTTATACACACAAACTCCACATCCTAGTTATGAAAAAAAAACCCGTTCGACATCACGCGCATGGTAAAGGATATGATAACTTCCGCGGTGGTGTTCATAATTCTTGTAATCTGGGATTCAAGCATTCTATCAAACACCATTAGTGTTTCATAATGGAGGGTTCCTTTATTTCCATCTCATTTTACATGAACGAACAACACGCGCGAGCATTGTCTACGTCAACACAGAATAAGTTCGCAGAAAAGTTACCATTCCGCAGCTGAACTAAAAGGATATTTATCATTGTGCGCGTTAGAGTTAATGACCTTCGTAGCGAATATAATCGTGTGATAAGTTTTCGATGTTTAGTTTTAGACCGTCGATCAAAATTGGAGCGATATGCAAGAATTGGGCAAAACTGACGACGTCTGGCGACTAAAAAGCAAACAATGACTCTACAGGAAAATATTCGCGACACGTAACATTCAGACCCGAGAATACGGTGGATTCTCGGACGTAGCCTTAGTATCTCAGCCGCGCTTTTATTGCGGCTATTCATGTGGAGAATATGAAGTTTCCAGGCGGCACCTATCACCGGTGTGGAGGCTAAAAATGTCCGGTGGCTACGAGTGTCCGGCTTCTATCTTTTAACCCAGCTAGGACATATTTCTCCACATTGGAGATGGGTTTCCATCCTCAGTTGCAATAGAAAAGGATATGAATAGGGACACTAATCCCCAGGACATTCTTAGCCATCACATCGGCTTAAGCGGAATTAGATACGCTAGCTCGGGAGCTGTGAGCGGCGTACCTCATCAAAAACTAAATATCGAAAACGTACACGATAACATCCACTACGGCGATCATTAACTCTTAAATCTCAGATTGGCATTGCATCTGAACTGAGAAGTAGGGAGTCGGAGCTCACAACTCGGATATGGGTCCGACAAGTAACGTCCGAACAATCCTCTCAGCTTTCGAAACACAGAGAATCCAAAGTACAAGGATGTTCGAAGTGACAACAGAATGGCCTTCATTAATCATTATCAGAGGTCTCTTGAAGTTGCATGGTTAGATGCAGCTAAAACACTAGTTGAAGTTTCTTGCTTATTGAAGCCAACCATGAATCTAATCGTTTCTAATCTGCTGGTAGTTGCATAAGCAGGAATGATGGCTAATGCCTTCTGAAATTCATTGATATTGTACTGCATTGACAATACGTGCATTATGCAATTACCACACAGATACACTAATTTCTCATGCAGCGCATTCGCACCAACTTTTTGAGGTCAAGCAAGGGCACGGAAGATCTGGAAGAAACGCAATATTAAAGCCGGAATCATCTGTGACACTTATGCCCCAGCAAATCTTTGAAGTTGGGACGGATTCTTTGGACTGAAATAAACCTAGGAACCTGCTTTATACACTGGTTCTATTGTCTCACGCGAGTTATCCTTTTCCTTGAGTATCCAATATGCAACAGGATTTTTATGTGCTCAGTTGTTAGAACGTTGTTTATCACCCGGTTGATCTGGCTCAGAACACCCGGTCAAACACTGACCTATTCCCGTTTCAAGAGAAACACATGCATTAGAATATCCAGCATATTTTATGTTATGACAACGCATACAAATGACATAACATCATTAAGCTATGAGAGAAGTAATGTAATATGGGCTAGTCGAAAAGATCGTGTTTCTCTATTATAATATGCTTGCAAACCGTTTATATACGTGTCAGATACACAGGCCAATTTAGTGATGGGTTGAGAGATTTGCATATTACCAACTGAGTTACGCTTTGAAACGGGAGTTGTCACCCATTTCCCCGACTCTATCTGCATAAGTTTTCCCTTGGTTTCATTGGAAGAATATCCACAAACTTTCAATTTAGGGATATTTAATGCCCTGTTTATCACTATTTTTTAAAATAAGCAGTTTGATGAAGAAATCTCTCTGAATAATATGGACACTACGATATGTATGGGGTACTTGCTTTATCCAGAATCTGATATCTTGGAAATCATTATCTTGCATTTTAAAGCGATCATAAAAAAAGTTTACAAATGCTTATTACCATCCGTTACTAAAATATCAACAGTTTATTGTCAACGCCCTAAAATGTCGGAAGTTTCAGCTAGCGGGATGATTATTTTAAATATTGACAAAAGAGAAAATGTATATATGGGTTTAAATGTGTCTTCCGTTGTGTCACGCCAATTCCTGTTTAACATTTCTGTACTCTCAAAGTAAGAACATTATTACACATGCAAACCCCGTTGCAAACAGGTATTGCAAGAAATAGAATAAATCACCTGAGACATAGCGCCTGTCGGTAAGTTAGTTACCCCCTTCGAAGTCGGCGTCCAAGTCGAATGAACACTCATTCTGTGCGTTGGGCACCTCGGTCGCTTCGCGGCCTCGGTGCACAAATCGCACGGTTCTCCTTCTCATCCAGCTCACCTATCCTTTCCCAAATTGCTTTTTGATCTCTCCAGTGAGCTTCCTGCCACTTTCTAGAGCAAGAAAACACAGACTTACAAGTTGAGCATGACACAGTATGAGTTAATGTTCTAAAACAGTAACAATAAGTGTTCAGAGCTGATTCAAAAGCGGAGTACAAACCATCATAAAAAATGAAATAAAAAAGAGAAAAGTGATTGAAATGATATAAAAAAAACTAGGTTGGGGGAAACAGTCACATCAACTCCCCATTTTTAAAGTTTATTGTACGCCCGTTTGAAGGAACGAATATTGAAATTCAACTAATACAGTGTTATCAGAAAATACTATAATCCTTCGAAAATTATTAACGGAAATCTTCGGCTTGGATATTTGATGAAATATTAACTGGTTCACTCGTGATCGAAACACATGTACCAACAGTCTGTATAGTTTCATATAATTACCTACTGTATTGAAGCGTAAGAAATGTTTGGTAAATCCACAACATTTTCACGATGACAAGTGTTTCATTTACTGTGCACTTGCTGGTCTATCACTAAACAAATATCGTATTCCGCCGGAGCCTGTAGGTCAGTACCGAGAAGATATTAGTACTCTGAATAATGAAGGAATTGACTTTGCTGTGTCAGTGAATCAAATCCTTAAATATGAGAAAAAACAACATGCCAGTCAATGTTTTTGGTTGGGAGGAATCAGTTTTCTCACTGTTGGTTAGTGAGACTGTATTTGAAAGGCATCTACATTTGATTTGTTCAAATTACAAATTCTCGAAGCCACCTGTTGTTTATTGTGGGGAAATAGCAGTTGAAGAAGTTGGCTGAAGAAGCGCAGGAAATAATTGATAGGGGAAGGGAGGGTTTTCCCCGAGACACCAAAATGTAAGGTTGAAGATGAACGGCAACTCATCAACAGTTCAAATCAAGTCAAATGTATTGAGAACAAAACAGAACATGTGCTCAATGGCGTCCATCCAACTCCTGGTAGAAGGCTCTCCAAATTACAGATCAGAATGCGGTCTAAGAGCGGATAACTCTAATGAGCTTTTATACATACAAACTCCACATGCTTATTATGAAAAAAACAAAAACCCGTTCGAGATCACCCGCATAATAAATAATACGATAACTTCCGCGGTCGTGTTCATAATTCTTGTAATCTGGGGTTCAAGCATTTTAATCAAATACCATTGGTGTTTCATAATGGACGGTTCCGTGATTTCCATCTGATTTTACAGGCTGTTGAAAAATTTCCCAATTCAGACTTTCTTGTTTCGCAAATTCCATGAAAAAAATACTTAACATTCTTTTTAGGATCATTACGGTTTTATTGGCAGTATACAATTCATCGGCGCTTCACTGCAAAACATCGTCGATTGTTTAGCAATGGATGGAGAAGAGTTCTTTCTTCTCACTTCCCAAAGGAGAAGATTACCGGTATCGTTTTCTACGAAAATAAATCCCTACGAATACATGTCATCTACTCAGAAATTCCTCGAAAAAAGGTCCTCGAAAAAAAGTACTATAGCTCCTTGACACCAGAAATAGTAACCGGAGAAGATTAGGTAGCAGAAAGAGTTTGGTTTGAAATGTGTTTGACGAACATGGGAATGTTTCATGACATAAATGTATTAACGGGTGTATTATTTTTAGCAGATGGTTTTGAAAATTTCCACGAAAAATCTATAACACACCATGAGCTGGATCCGTGTATGTTCGTCTTTTCCCTGAATTAATCTGGGCTGCCACATTGGAGATGAAGCGAGTTGAGCTGGATTTGATAACATATATCCATTCGTGCCTATTCTTTGAAAACAATATTAAGGGGGTGACACAAGTTACAAGACGAGAGAATAAACCCAACAATAAACACATGGATGAATTTGATCCTTTAAAAGAAAGTGTTTATTTGAACATGTTAGATGTTAATTCCCTGTACAATGATGACAAAACCACTACGTAATGGAAAATGCCGGTGGCTGACCAGAGAAGAAATATCTTCTATGCGCCCAATTTTGTTTACCAGACAATGCTGAAAAAGGCTATTGTCTGGATGTGGACCTATCTTATCGAGAACATTTAGACTATAATGCTTTCCCCCTTACACCAGAGAAAGAGGTTATATCATTTGATGACCTGGTCCCATATTATACAAAATTGAAAAAAAAAAAAAAAATGGTGTGCCTGTGAAGTCTTGATCTTTAATCTACACCTGGATGTGCTCATATGATTATCTGCATATATATAGGCCAAACTTTGATAAAACAGAAAACAGAGAAAACAGTCTCCCATAATCTTGATTAAAGTTTCAAGATGCGAAGCATTTGAATAATACCCCTACTCCCTGAATTCTTTCAGGGAACTCTCCACCTCCCCACAATATTTAAACCATCCCTAGGGGCTGTTGTGTTAAAGCTGTTATGGGTAGAACACATAACCTGTTTATGCACATGGCACCTAATTATTCAAACGAGACAAGCACCGGTACGAAAACAATGTATATTTTTTGTACCGATACACAAGATCTTACTTTTCGCATAATTCAGTGACGTATAAGAACTACTAGGAGTGTCCTTTTGACACTATTTTTAAAATGATCAATATATGTTTTCCATATACTGATCTTAATACTAAAGGAAATTATTTCAAACATGATTGTTCATCAAATATTTGAAACATCTTTTCTAATCAAATCTTCACCAATTATACATTATTATTACAACAAGATATAAAGTATATGTGTGGAAGTTTGTCTTTTATCTCGCTGTGATTTGTGGATTTCAAGTCAGTTTAAGACCATACTGATTTTCCGAGAAATGGCAAAGTCAGAAGTTAAAATCTCCATTTGATTCTGAAATACTACAACAAAACTTGACAGTATTTATTGCCCATGTCAGAGAAGAATGAAATGGCAAGCAATTTATTACCTTAATTCCATGAAATCACATTCAGCATTCAAACTGTGATTGAAAATAAAAAATGTCCGGTGTAAACACACCAGTTGTTGGTAAATGTTCCCTAAATGCAGCACACCTCTCCATGTGTATATTCTGGTCAGGTAAAATAACCCTGAGTGCACAAACTCATGCATGTGTGTCAAGACAGACAGCTGCTAGCATACACATGTATATGTAGTACAAATGTGAGACTGACCAGTCTATGGCAGAGCAACAGTTTACTGGTCATCCAGTTTCATGTAGCTGTAAATGGCGGATGCCCATCCAGTGAATGTTGATGGACAAGCTGAAATAACTACAGGGCAAGTTCTATTCAATTACATACAATGACTTGGGTACCTGCTTTTACCTGGCATAGCATGTACATGTATAATATGGGGCAGGCTGGTTGTTGTTCAATGTTTGAATCTAAGGCCCTTGCAGATTAAATAGGAAGAACATGTAATTCACATATTAAAAAAATAAAACATATATCCTGGCTAACTTCTATCATACATGATATATGAAAAAACAATCAATGCATATCTGATTAATTACAAATTGTTCATTTCTACATGTATTCTAATGATGTAAGCAATCACAGGTAATTCCAGATTACTCTGCAAAGGCCTTTGGTTTTGGGCAAATCCGCCATGTAAGACACAAACAATAGGTGATTACATGTGGGGAACCATTCAACCAAGGAGTGAAAAGGGTCAAGTATATTGCACGCAAAGTGTTGCCGATTGAAATGACGGGTCTGGGTTTGGTTTTGGCTGAGCAGATAGCATGTCACATTTCACCAGGGGAACATCTGGGAAATCCTGGAGAGTTACAAAGCACATTTCTGAGTTTTTCAATCACTGTTCGAATGCGTCGTCCACATCTTATGTGACTGCCAATCAGCGGTAACAACATGCTGCGACACGAAACTCCCAAAGGCCTACTCAGAAACCATCATCAATATAAGACGTATGTCGAAAAAAAACTAGCAAACGGCGGAAGAAAGGTTAAGCTCGCCTGGATTGCGGGACATGCCGGCCTGCCAGGAAATGACCTCGCGGACAAACACGCAAAACTAGCAGCAAAAAGAGCAACGAGCAGCCTAAATGTAATACCAAACACCCTAGAGGAACAGAAGAAGTACTGCAGAACAAAAATCAATCAAAGCTGGCAAACACGGTGGCAGCTCTCTACCAAGGGAAGACACTTCTTCGAAATCGAACCAAACTTCAGAAATACACAGAAACCTCCCACCATCAAAAAAGCTAAACTAAAATACACAGACTAAGACTCGGCACAACGCTCCTGAATCATACAAGGGCAAAATGGGGCCCGCATGTGGTGCCATCTACCAAGAGCGACTGTGGCCACACAGATGAGACAGTTACACACTTCCTGCTGCACTGTCCAAACTACTCTACTGAAAGACAGCATTTGTTGGACTCCATGCATGGAACATAGTTTTGTGACACACAAGGTTCCAGCAGTGGAAAGAATTATTGACACCTGCACCGTGCTGGGCGGAGGGAGATTCTCTGCTGAAGCTAAAAAAGACATCAGGACAGCCCTTAAAATCTTTCTCGCAGCAACCAAAAAGGAAATCTAAGCTGGCTGCTTCTAAATTAACTTTAACACCTGCTCATATCCATGTTCTCGTCTCGATTTTTTGTTTAACTAACAGTACATGTGTGCCCACAAGTGAACCCCCACAGTGAATTCTACAGAGTGACGATTGGCAGCATCCATTGGACAATGCCTTAAGGAATACAGCAACAACAACAAGTTCGAATGCAGGGTGGGATGTTACATTTTTATCTTCGGAATTTGTTCACAATTTTGTAATTCTTCGACATGGGCAAGAAAAATAAATGGGATATGCTCTAGTATTTGCTACTTACATGGGGAAACCTACCTGGGACTTTGCCATTTCTAAACCGACAAAGCGGACATTATATGGCCGACTATACTATGGCCTTATCTCGAAAACATGGCAACAACACATTACAAGCGTCTAGTCCGTCATTCATAATCCAGCCGTCGTCCATTAGAGAATATCCGCGTCCATAATCCAAAGACCTATTCCATTTCCATATAACAGTATAGCACCAAATTCAAAAAGACAAAAGTATACATAAACATAGGCTTGTTTCCTGCAAGAGAGAAGCGGTCAACAGTTTTCAATGATGCCGGCAAGACATCATGATGTTCCAAAATATCAAATCCGTATCGCTGATCAGTATTCTTAATCCATAATATTCGTTATAGAGTCGTCATCTAAAAATGATGTACCTCAGTCACGCTTTGATTGTGACTGTTCATATGAGTACCATGAGGGTCTTGAAGTACATGGGCTCATACGGCCCCTAGCCCCGGGTTAAGCGGAATTAGACACATGCTTCTAAACATGATATATTTTGAAGCTATCAGTCACACATAATTAGATATTCTTAATTTCTCGTGTTTGGATGTCGTTTTCGTAATGTTGAAAACTGGACCCAAGTGACAAAAATGCACTGACACTACAACACGGTCACTGTTTCCCGGCTCCACCCATCCTCAAAAAGTACAAGTTAATGCTAACATTTCATAATAAGTTTAAAAGAAGATTAAAGACCGTGTCATCTTGGTTGTACAATTCCACCATGCTCAGAACAATGCCTGATTCACATGGACCAACAATAGACAAACACCGCTAAATTTACCGCCACCCATCTTAGCAAAAAATGCCGGCCGGTGTCGCTCTAAATCTAGATTGTATCGGAGACCTTAGTTTGAGAGCGGGAACCAGTCTAAGCGCGAAGTAGAACGTAAGGGTGCAGTCTACACAAAACTTATGTGCGATTCAAAAAAGAGTGTATGAAAATGTGTCAAATTCGACCCACAACTCATAGAAAACGTATGCTTTTCTTTCTATGCATTTTGAAAAGGCAAAAAAAGTAGAGGATCGACCTACTCGTTTGTTGTAAAATCTTATCGCCATAAAGGAATCATTTTCGCGTCCCGAAAAAAGTGCGGATTTTGACGTGCCAAATATTTAACTCTGTAGTGGCGCATAGGCCCGTCAGCCTTCAAATGTTATATGCCCGTTTGGAGAAATGGTTTCGTCCAACAGTTGGTATTATAGATATCAGTAAGTAAAAATGGAAGCATTATCATGCTGTCAAAAACGGGCGACCTTCTTTATTATGAAATTAGGGAGAAGCCACTTTGTACGAACCAGTGGCAAGTGTGAACTGCACCACTAAAGACTAGGATGTTTTTCCTGAATTTCTCTGCTCTCAGCTATGCGAATCTGGGAGTGTTTGTGAGTTTCGTGGATAGCGACACTCGCTTGTAATATGCAGTTTTATGGGATATCCCGCCATCCCGTTTTGGCGACTTTTGCTCACAAATCAGGAATTTAGGAGATCAATAAGAATATCATAGAGTTAGGCTTTGACCGTGATATTCAAACACATGTGCAACGATCAGAAATGTTGACCAGCTTTCGAATAGGGCATGTGAAGCAAAACAAATACGAAAATAGCTGAAATTCGAGCCAAAATGTCAGTAATTTTACATTCCGACTTTTCCAAAAGATTAGGATGGTAGTACAAAACCAGAATAATAAGCTCTCATTCAGCGTGAGTTTTGTACCATTGTTTGAAGATTAATGTCCCCTACATGATGACTGTACAGGGATAGTGACACATGGCCAGCTGATCGTATCGTAGTTAGTTGAATCGTCGCTTTATGGCCGATATAGCACTAAACGCGACGTTAAACCCTAACTCACTCCTTCACTCCTAGATCAGAGTGTTGATGTGATCCGTATTGAAAATTAATCATTTTGACATGAGACATACTCTTAACATATATAACATTCCAAGGGAAGGTAATTTTGTATACGTCCAAATAGCATATATACAAGGTCAGTACTATACCATGTAGTATCCATAGAATCGAAACAATTCTGACAAAGGTAAATGAAATTTACGATCCTGTGCAATATAAGATCATTACAAAGCGTAAATAAGAGCCTTTAACGAGTGTAATGAAGGAGAAAGTACTCAATTTGGCCTACTTGTGTAATATAACCGCGCCGGGAAGCCTACATTAAGGGTGCAGTCCACATCTACCTTATGTGCGGCTGAAAAAAGGCATGGGCTCGGGTTTTCGGCCTTAAAATCTCCAACAAAACCCCGTAAAAATATATATTTTCTGAGTGGGCGAACTCGTGCCATATTTCAGGAGGCGAGTGAACTATAGAAATTGAAAAGGAAATACGCGCAATCCTCCTTAAAGGGAACGTAAACTCTGTTGAACGTGCGTGGCCAGTTAAAGCTTTTTCCTCATAGAATCCAAATCGCTTATCAGATATTTTTTTTACATGTTTTAGCAGTACTAAGCGATTTAACATCGCTGGAATTTAAACAACATAGAGGCCACCATGTTTGAAGAATTGTGACGTCAGCATACACTAGTTCTTCTGCCTCTGGAGGTAAAAATGCGTCAATTGGCAGAGGTGCAGTATTCGAGACCGTGGCTCGCAAACATGAACGAGGATGATAATGCGACATGTCGGGATTACCTGGCACACTGTGACAGCCAAATGCAGAGCAGTCCGTCATGGTAGAATATTTAACAAAACTAATCTATAACATTGCATGTCAGTAGGGGAACGGAGAGGTGCATAAAAACGACCATATGCGGCCATGTTATCTCGGTACAGAGAATGTCCGATGACGTAGGAGATTGTCGGCACAAATGAGTTTTAAGCTTTCCCATTGGTTTGAAATCATGCCCAAAATAAACATGGCGACGCTCTCAAGAAATTCCAACTCACAGTATTTTATATGTTTCCGTCTTTCTCATTCATTGGAAAAAAATAGGGACTCTGGAATAATTCCCACGGTGTTTTACCACAGAGTTTACGTTTCCTTTAAACCTCCTTCAACTACATAAAATATATGAGAATGTGTCAATTTCGACCCATCACCCAGAGGAAACGTATGACATGATTTTCCTTTCCAACGGGCATGTTGGAAAGGTGAAATAATAGGGGGTCGACCTACTCGTTTTTGTAAAATTTCATCGCCACAAAGGAATCATCAATTTCGCGCTCTGAAAAAAGTGCAGATTTTGACGTGCCAAATATTCCCTTCCCTGCAAAATTAACTCTTTAGTGGGGCGTAGGCTCAGTCACCCGGCGAATGTTTGACTGGAACTTGTACACGTCAGGGGGCTATAGTTGTGATTGTGAATCGTCGAACTTTATCTATACACCATGCCCTTACAAAAAAATCTTATAGGATCCTATAAGATAAAATCGTATAGGATCCTATAAGATTTTGGCCCAAAATCCTATAAGATTTTTTAATAGGATCCTATAAGATTAAAATCCTATAAGATTGAAATCCTATAAGATTGAAATCCTATAGGATTTTTTAATAGGATCCTAGAAATCAGGATCCTATAAGATTAAAATCCTATAAGATTGAAATCCTATAGGATTTT
This sequence comes from Hanleya hanleyi, assembly GCA_036873755.1. NCBI lineage: Eukaryota > Metazoa > Mollusca > Polyplacophora > Lepidopleurida > Hanleyidae > Hanleya > Hanleya hanleyi. The sequence goes on along the minus strand of JAVTVY010039253.1, from coordinate 48,718 downwards.
TTAATAGGATAAAAATCTTGTAGGATTTTCTAATAGGATCCTATAAAATTTAGTTATGGAATGGATTCTTAGAAATCTACAGGATATAAAGTTTCTATAGGAATATTTGGATGAGTGATATAGGTCATCTTTTATAGTAACTCCATGAAATACAAAATGCCCCTGTGCTGTAAAATAGTAAATACATCAGAAAATGTATTAGCATAAACATTGCTTGTTTTGGATGTAGCACAGCTATGTTAAAGATAATCTGGCAAATAACTAATGCATAGAAAGAAGAACAAACAAATACATATAATAAATATTTCTTTATTATGTACATGTGCACTTTTGAGATATAAACAGAGGAACATATGAGGGCATCATAATCTCTCCATCAGTTTTCCGTACAATTTCTGCTCGCCATTGAGTTTCGACTTCATTGCTTCCCGAATGACTTTCACGGAACTTGGGAATTTCTTCAGGCAGTAGTCTGTAAGAGAATGAAATAATTTGCAGTTAGCCACTGAATTTCAATATATTCAATCACAATATTTCAAACTATAAGCTATCAAAAACATGGTCATTGAACTTGGGATTAATTATCAGATGTTTGGAATATTTATGAAGAAAAGTTTTTACCTTGGATGGCTTGATATTTTCTTGGTCAATTGCAGGCTTAGCCTCTACCTCTCTTGTCACATTGGGTTTCATCCCTGTCAAAGTATGGGAGGCCATTTCATTCCTCATGAACAATGCACTCATTAGGTCCATGGTCATCTTTCTCGGATGAAATAAAAGATACAAAATGTGTACTGACAATTGGATTGATAATATTCAGTCAGAATGTTAATAGTCATAAATTGCAGAATCATGTTGACAAGGATCAAATCTCATTGAATTATTATTTACTAAGATTAATTACATTAAATGATTATTTACAAGTCTTGTAAATAATCATTTAATGTAATTAATCTTAGTAAATTGAAGTGATCGCTTGTTACCCAGTAAAAGTCAGTGTCATTTAATATGCATTTTAATGGTTAGAAAACTTGCAAAAAAACAAATTTAAAATCTTACCAGTAAATATAGATGAGACAATTAATGAGAAATCTTCTCAATGGTCAAAATAATTAATTATTACGATGGAGTGTTGAATGGAGTGAACAATTAATGGACGATACTAACCACAATTTGTAGCATCATATAGATCAGCCCTTAGGTCGACAAATTAAAGCATCCAAAGTTCGGGTTGTCAGGAATAGTACACACCACTGGTACATTAGGCCTACCCGGAACTGGGCAAAGCTGTGTTGTAAGGGTATTTGTATTCCTTCGCCAGAGTCCACAGTGAAGCTGTGAACGTCATAATAAAAACATCATTGATAAACTGTTCATTATGGTGGGGTGAGGAGAGATGCAATTTGACAGGACAGGAAGCTCAGACTGTGAAACCGACAGTATGAAATAAAAGCCAGGACTTGAAAGAATCACAAATCAACTGTTATCAATTCATTCATATGTTATGCCAATTTTGTCATGTAAACATCTGAAATGGCTTGACTATTGAAGGTAGAAGGTATACCAGGAAATGACACAATGAGATTGTAAAAACACCCCCTTCTGGGTTTCTCACATTGAACTGTGCAAAGAGCCACCCAGCATGGTTAATCCCTTACACAATGGACCACTAAGACAAACTGGTCTATTCTTGTGAGGTTGACCGGTTATTTTAATTAACAAAATATACATGTCTGTTCAGCTATTGAAATATATATATGTTAGACAGCATTTTATATCTAAGGTTAATTACACTGGGCTTAATAAAAGTACATGCCTAACTATCCTACCCATGAGATTAGAGAAAACGAGAAAATCAACCAACAAGCCCTTTCTTTCATAAATAGGTGAGATAAATAAATCTTTCCAAGGCAGTATAATGTTTTGGTTGTTGTATTTACAGTGTAATATACAAACCTGACAAAGTTACTTATATAACTAAAATATATTTTAAACTAGTCCAAAATATTCCAGACTTAACAAATGGAGACTTTAGAATGCTAATTTAGCCTACAATTTGCAAAAGGTACTTACCATCAATCTGAGTCCGTTCCATCAGCCATATATAATCGGAAATATGACTTTTACTGTCCTCAAATCAGTCCGCTATTAATAAAATAACTGCAAAAAAATCTTTCTTGTCTCTGTGCAGCGCCACCTAGTGTGAACAAGCAGAGTTATCTCCCCTCCATTTGAAGTGGAGAGATTTTGTAAATACCATTTAGATTGGGAAACCATTTGAACTGATCAGAAGTTTATTCATTCATGAGAATCTTCAAGGATTTGAATGATAACAAAACATATTTCATAATGAAATGATGACAATCAAGGTTTAAGGGATGTCAGTTTGAGTTAGATTAAACGACAGGGATTTCCTTTAAAAGTCTTCTAGCTGAGAATTTTGTGCAGCAACATTCATCCAATTTGATAAATTTTGAAAGACATTGTGATTGTCTCCAAACAGTTAGAATATAGGAAAAAGTTAAATACTATTTATGTAATTTTTTTGTGAATACGATTCAAAACCTGGGCTATTCCCTTTGTTTTCTAGGTTATCAAATGGAGCATGGGTCCGTCTTTTTAACAGTGTCAACAGCTAAACAATGCACACCGACCTATATTCCTCATATTACACAATTATGAATGCAGCAACACACATTATTCGAAGAGTTAATTACGGACATCCTTAATTCAATTTTAAATAAAACTTTAATTCCAAACAATCAAATATTCAAAACTTCATAGATTTATTCCAATTTTAATAAATTTCAGATGAAGATTAATAGTGAATTCGATTTGAGTTAGAATATTTAAATTTAGTTTTCAGTGACCTTGCATTTGTTTGGATATCGAACTATGATGGATGGCAATTAGGTTTTTTGTCAATTTTTATTAGCATTTCCTAAGTGACATTTCAAAATTCTTCACAGTCAAATATCAGCATAACGATAGAATATTCACACAATATGAAAATAAAATTAATCCTTCAATTCAATTGTAATATAGTATAGCTATTGAAAATATTAATCATGAGTTTGTATTAAATTCAAGTTAAAATTTAAGCTGAATTTCATATGAAACTACCAAAATTGATATTTGATGCCTAATGAGCAGCAGATTGGAGATTTGTGGTACAAAATCTCTCTCTACAACTGCGAGCAGCCAAATATGGAGAACATTACTTGGGTGTTGTGAACTGATATTGAATCGTATATGATCATATAAAATTGCAAATCCTATAAGATCTGGATCATATAGGGTCCAAAATACTACTTGTTTTGTGGTTATTCACAGATCTGTCCTGATTAAGCAAAAACGCATTTTAGATATATTTGTCTTGACTGAAGACCGCATAAACATCACTCTCTAAAAACATAAAATTATTTTTTCCCAAGAAGAGTGGAAATTGATCCCACTCAAGTTGAATGAAGTCCAGTATCAAGTTGGGTGGATTTTGCTTATTAAGTCAATAAATCACTGAAGTGGTGGGCAAAATAATGTTTGAGTGAAATTACATTCAATTACTTCAGTGAAACGCACTTAATTTGTGTGAAATAATTCACTAAAATACTTGAGCGGGATCAATTTCCACTCTTCTTAATATCATTAATACAATTGATCCTATGGAGTGTCATATTAAATCCAATAGGATTATTATATTTCTATCCTATTAAATCCAGTAAGATTTTTTAGAATCTTATAGGATTTTTTTTAGAATCTTATAAGATTTTTCAGAATCTTATAGGATTTTTTTAATCTTATAGGATTTCTTAGAATCTTATAAGATTTTCTCAGAATCTTATAGGATTTTTCAGAATCTTATAGGATTTTTCAGAATCTTATAGGATTTTTTAGAATCTTATAAGATTTGGAATAATCTTATAGGATTTTTCAGAATCTTATAGGATCCTATAAGATTTTTTTGTAAGGGTGCAAACATGTTGTGACTGGTGACCTTGATGTGGTGAGTGATAAGCACCTAAGATTACTCCTGATGAAGGGACCTATATAGAAAGCCGAGAAATATAAATCGGACAACCAGAAGATAGTCATGTCTGCTTTGGAACAGTTCGTTATTGATTGGTCTAAGCGAGAAAAAGTTGAACCTACAGTACTCGCTGATTGGCTGGACCTCACCAAGAGCAAGGTCGTTGAAACAATCCGCCATATTGACAGAAGTACCTTTCCCCAAGCAAAACAAGTACTGAGAAGCCCCAATTCGCAAGAAGTTCTAGCAAATCGCCAGAATAAATTCGTCATAGTCCCAGCAGACAAAGCGAATATAATATTCATATGTAAATATTACTATTACCAGGTGCTGGTTGAATAATTGAGTGTAAACATATCGTCATTAAATATGTCTACTTAGTCTCAAACTGCATTCACTCTGGATTTATTTAACAATCACAAAACGTTTTTCTGGGAAAAAGGTATTTGTCTTCCAACCAAACATAACGATATACCAAAAGTATACTGGACTCCCAAGATGCATAAATCACCATACAAAGCTAGATTCATAGCTGGTTCTAGAAGCTGCACCACCAAGCTTCTTTCAACCCTGTTGACGCTTCAGGAGATAAAAGCATTTTGGGAAAGGTTTTTCGCCACTATTTCTAAAAACGTTGAATGTATGTGGATATTGAAAAACTCAAAATGTCTTACGGAAGAACTTGATGCTAAAGGTCACATACCGTACAGACATGTATCCACATGGGATTTCTCGACTCTCTATACTACAATCCCTCATCAGGACCTTATTGACCGTCTAAGTTCATTAATAGCATCTGTGTTCAAGTAAACTGATCGTATATTAATGTCGGAAACCATAAAGCATTCTTTAGCTCTACTACATACAAGATATATCAGTCATGGGATGTTTCTTTGTTTATGGAGTTGCTTGAATTTCTCATTAAAAATATCTATGTGAAAGTTGGCAACACAATATATCAACAGCATATAGGTATTACAATAGGTACTAATTGTGCACCCCTATTGGCTGACCTATATCTGTTCTCTTATGAATATGACTTTAAGGAAAGGCGTTTTCAAAAACCGATCCATTCCAAACGCTATATAGACGATCTTCTCGCTGTGAATAATCGCTATATAAACGACGCAGTGAAGAATATATATCCACCTTCACTGGATTTGAAGGAAACTACAGATAGCCTTACAGGCACATCATATTTAGATCTATATCTCTGTTAAAATGAAGCGGGCATTCTCTCTCGTCGGCTGTATAACAAGAGAGATGATTACAATTCCGACATCGTAAACTATCCCTTTCTGGACAGTAATATTCCAGTGGGACCTGCATATGGTGTATACATATCACGCCTAGTAGCATTTGCTAGACCCTGTGTTAAATGTGACGATTTTAATCAACGTCACAAAACATTGTTGCAGAAACTTACAAAACAGGGCTACACCACCAAGCGCCCCCACTCAGTTTCTCAAATTTGGCGATACATATCACATGCTGATAGCAAAATATGAACGTAGCGTGCAAAATCTATGGCGTTACGTTTCGTAACTTGTGTCTAATTCCGCTTAACCCGGGGCTAGGGGCCGTATGAACCCATGTACTTCAAGATCCTCATGGTATTCATATGAACAGTCACAATCAAAGCGTGACTGAGATGCATCATTCTCTAGATGACGACTTTACAACGAATATTATGGATTAAGAATACTGATCAGCGATACGGATTTTATATTTTTGGAACATCATGATGTCTTGTCGGCATCATTAAAAACTGTTGACCGCTTCTCTTTTGCAGGAAACTAGCCTATGTGTATGTATACTATGATTGTCTTTTTGAATTTGGTGCTAATACTGTTATATGAAATATGGAATAGGTCTTTGGATTATGGACGCGGATATTCTTTAATGGACGACGGCTGAATTATGAATGACGGACTAGATGCTTGAAATTTAGTTCCAAAACTAAAACGTATCGTTTACCAGGTAAAAGTTCCATATTCACTGCAGAGGCAAAAGCTCAATTATCAGCTTCAGAAGGTATTTGGTCCACTAGAAGGAAAAAATATGTCATATTCTAAAATTCACTATCATGCCTTCATGCGATTTAAAGTGGAAATTCAACTCATCCCACCATCTTGAAAATTCTACAATTATATGACATTAGATTTGAACAGCAGATAGATATTGTGTTTTGCTGGGTGCCTAGTCACGTTGACATCTAAGGCAATACTGAAGCTTGTAAAATGGCTAAGGCAGCTCTGGATGAAGAGGTTGATCCTGTTGGAACTCATACAGCGATTTCAGACCATCTATCTGCGCTTATGTAAGAAAGCTGTTTCAATCTTTATTGGATACTATGGATAATAACAATCTTCACGAGTTACAAAAAAAAGCTGTTGGTTATACTCATCTGAACAGTCCGAAACGTTTCGATCAGGCCATGATTAGACGATGTAGGATCGGCCATATACGATTAACTCACGAATATTTACTGAAACAGGAGTCGGTCCCAAGGTGTATTCCATGCCATGAAGATCTTACAGTGAAACATATTTTCATAGACTGTATAGATTTTAAGATTGTAAGAGATATTTTTTATCGAGCAGCTACGCTGGAAGATCTTTTTAGCCGAGTAAAAGAAGATTGTATTTTAGATTATTTGAGAGAGATTGGTTTTGGTGTTCAAATTTTAATGTTTGTACCTGTTTTTACGCATTAGTTGACTGAGTTGTTGAATTGAATACTTAGAATTTTGTTTGATCGTCGCTATATAGCTGAAATATTGCTGAATGCCACCTTAAACCTTAATTTTTTCTCTCTCTCAATAAATGCAAATCTGGATTACAGGCCCGGTAATGAGCTAAGTTTCAACTTTTTACTTCCACTTTTACGCGATGGAAAGCTGGGGAGAATTGTGGAGCTATACATCTTTTCTACTTTCACTTTTCCGACACCAAACGCTCGAAAACGGGAGCGATGTAGAGGGGTCATTCTCACGGAAAGGCACATTTTCACTTGAGAAAATATCTCAAAATCAAGATCACCAGTGACTACAGAATTTGATTTCAACAGAGTGTCCATTGACAAAACTCTTTATAATGCGTACAATAAATGCAGACATTCCGAATAATAAACTTTTCGTAACACTTAACGGTGGCGTTGTCTTCATTCATGTCAGTGGTGTTACGCAGGAATGATCAGTATATTGGGCACTAAGAGGACAGAAATAGGAAGATACACACATGCTAGGCAATAGATTGCGTGTAACTATGCCTAATGATGGAAAAATATTGAATTTAAGAAAACAAGTTTGTTTTTAATATCCTAATTATACTACTTAGCTCACCAAAATCAGTCAATTGGACCGCATGTATCAACCATTCATGTAGATTCTGTATAACAAACCTATTTATTCTTGATGCTGACTTTAAACTAATCGAGTTTGTTTCTTTTTCAAAATATGGGAGAACTTAAACCAGTGTTCTGAATTTCTAGACGATTCTTGCATCCGTAACACCACTGACAATCCGGTAACACCACTGACCTCGTGTAACACGTACCACTGATTAATTTGTTCATAGACGCAAAAATGCAGTTGCAAATGAAGAATATTTAGGGGCAAAACAGGTATATGAAAAGCCTTCTGATAAAACTGCTTCTTCTTCTTCAAATATTTATCCAACTGAAATGTAACACCAGTGACAACCTGGTAACACCAGTGACTTCGAGTAACACCACTGATCTCGTGTAACACCAGTGACCAATTTGTTCATAGACGCAAAAATGCAGCCGTAAGTGAAAGCTATTTAGGGGCAAAAAACGTATATGACAAGAATCCTTAACTTAGTATTATCTGGAAGAAAGGTAAATTCAAGTTGTACTGAAACTTGGAGCGAAATCATCATTATTGTCAATGGTGTTACCTTACAAATAGTAACACCACTGACAGGTAACACCACTGACATTTCGGAAGGAATTAATTGTTGCTCCCTCGTATATTGTCGTGACGGTTCAAAAACAATGATTTTGTAACTCATACGCACATTTCTTCATTACCAGTTAATATCTTAATTCGGGAGCCACTACATGTTGATCCTGACACGTAACATCAGTGACCGGTAATAAACATACGCTGAAAACCCAGAGCTAGAAATGACTGAAATACTGAACAGAGTTTCATAAAACACTTCGTATGGAATCTCCAGCAACACTTTGTTTCTAATTTGGGCGTTCGCTTTTTGGCTCCGATTTCAGTTACAGTAACACCAATGACCCGAAAACCAGTGACAGACCTTTGCCCATGCCATTTTCATAAGATAATCTGCCCTTGTAAACAATATATTCATATATTGAAAGAACAGATGCAGCTGGTTGCCAAAAAGGTAGAATAATGTAGAACAAAAGAATTTCTGGCAACTTTATCGTGGTATCAAGCAGGTCACTACACCCAGTGACAGGTCTATTTTACCCTAAATTGAGGGTTCTGGTGACATTTTACCCGAAAAAATCAATCGGGGCAGTGCTTGTAATAAGTTATTCGTACTCTACTAAATGAATACTATGAACAATCTGATTTTTTTCAGCCGTAAGATTGATTAGAAGGAAATTTGGGTCGAGTGACACGAATTGCGCCTTTCCTGTCTTTCTAGTTTCAATTTTCCGAGATTTATGGAATTAAAGCTCGAATACTTGTGGAATGTAGATCTTTTCAGTTGATGTCAATTTTGCATGATGGAAAGCTGAATTGACAAGTGTTATATGGACCAGAAATGATATTTATATTTTCATGATCCTATAATACTCGAGATGAAGATATGTATTTAGATTTTTATTGCGTAATTTACATGGATGCGTTTCCTAGGAAAGTGATGGAAATTTAGCGCCGTAAATTCCCGGCTAATCGACACCATGCATCTTTACTGGTAAACTTCTCGCCATGAATTACAAGGAAATGTTTATCAAACTATGTATTTCTGAAACGGGTATTTTTTCGGATTTAATAATAATAACCGGTAATCAGAATCAGAAAGATACAGACAGTGTTATCTGTTGCTTACCTTTTCCGGCGTACTCAAATGATTTTTCCGAGGAATAGGTCGGATGTCGAGATCCTAACTTGGATAGTGCCTAGGTTTTTTCAGGATTCAGTATCCGGCTGGTGATCACGTGTGGTGGGAAAGTTACACGCGGAAGGTTGCGGAGAGTCAGTGGTACACAACAATAACAACACCAGCGATCAATATACCCGGAGTAAGTGGAATCGCCTGGCTTGGATTGCATTATCTGTCGTCTAAACAGCTGCAGAATTAAGGTTGTGTTTGTAAAACGAAGAAAACTGATCGAGGCTTGGTGAATAATCTACTTCTGTCTAAACAAGGAAGATTGCGGAGAATAAGCACACGACCAGGATGCAGAGCAGGATGCCCAGACTTGAATTTCACTCTCAGCTATTTCCGAATAAAATTTTTACTCACTTATAAGTTGATGGGTTGGACATTGTTAGATAACTGAATAGGCCTAGCCAGAGAAGAACGTTGTATAGAACAAAAATATAACGCCAGTGCATTGAATAATCAGTAAGTGATTAATCAGTTAATATTCCGTATATTATGCAGAAGTGACGAATTTGGGTGCACTGCAAGAGAGGTACGTATAGGGCAGCGCGGACTTCGAGGTAATGTATCTTATTACGGTCCTGCTAATTAACACAACGGACCCACAACATACCACAAATTTACCACAGCGGACCCAAAAAGTACCACCACTACACCCCACAACGGACCCTCAAAATGTCAAAGGAACATAGCGAACCCACATACTTTAAGATGCCAAAATTAAGAGGATCTTTTTATTAGAGTCGTGCAACACAAAATTGTTTCTTTATCCTAATATATCCGAAAAGGAATATGCATTACTTGTATCATATCAGTCTCGTGTTATTATACCAACGGGCACATGCACCGACCTCACTAATTACGATCGTTGATGAGCAGTTTATCATTATAAGACTAATCGAAGGACAATTTTAGTGGTCCGGCGATTTCGGGAGGGAAGAAATTGGAAATATTACGATTCGTAGATGGACTTCATTTCAGTGGGTCTATATGCATTGCATCAAGGGATAGAAGTGGAATTTCATTGTCATGGATGTAGGGGGCCTAAGTCATCAGTTTTCAGGACACTTTTGGGGTTCGTGGATTGGTTGATTGTTGTGGATCCGTCCTGGTAATTTTGTGTCCGTTGTAATTAAAAGTATGACTCACTTATTCGTAACCAGTGGTTATGCGTCATTGGTATGAGGGAACATGTATAGTGTGGTATGGGGAAACGGGTTGCACGGCATACGGTACTCGGTATTACCATACGATACACGGTACACAGTGCCCATTGTACTATGGTGGCTTGCTCAATCAAACCAAACCAAAACCAACTGCAAATCACAAAGATTTGCCGTTGATCTTTATTGACCTTATCAGGTTTTTTTGCTGATATCTTTTGATATACAGATGATAAAATTACGAAATTACAGTATGTGTTGACAAACTAAATTTTTGGTACACACGGTACTAACACTGTAAACTTCAATCAGTGTTTAAGTTTTGCAGCAAAACTTGCCTATTTGGCCTGTACATTAAACGACATGCTGCTCTATAGACCTTCATGAACGCCATGATGACTTGTATGGACATAAGCTTCCTGGGCAATTCCTCCGCGACAAACCTCGCCCAATCAACATGTTTCTGACAACACAACAGCTTTAGATAGTTACTGATCTTGGTTTTTGGCTTATGATAGCAAAGGCAACATTTCAAACTTCTCAAAAACACCAGGATTTTGGGTCATACCTGCCTGCTTTGTTTGCCAAGCACCAGAAGGTCTAAACCTTGTGACTGATGGGATTTTTGAGGACCACGGTTTCCAGCGTAACTTAACCACTTTTCACTTGCTATTTAAATATCGGTCTGCATAGTTCTGTGCTGTTATAAATTGAACAGCCAGACCCCCCCTCTAGTTCCTCAAAATTGCAATGATTAAGATTAGTATCTAAACTCTGCACACCAGGGCAAGTAACCTGTGACTGATGGGACGGTTATGCTGTGACTGATAATGATCAGCAACTGCCGTATTAAAATTGAAACCAAATGTATGGCAGATTCCCGGCAGGATGAATGGGCCGCCCAGTGGGTGACATTTTGACAGGGTCAAAAAAACTATCATTTGAAGATAGGACTCCTTCCTACCTATTAAAAAATGTGTGTAATTGTTTATCTCATATATCAAGAAAAAGGGCCACTCAAACATTTTAAAAGATTCTATTTGGCAATATGATGTGCTAACATAACCTTATTTGCTGGACCCAACTCCAAGGCATAAAACTGCTGCTGGGGTTAATGTACAAATGAAAATCGAATTATTGTAAGAATGTCACAGGTCATTTCTGACGCGTAAATCAATCCCAAAAGTGATTTTGATGTCTATGATGGCATAGTTAATTCTTTTCAATATAATTTTGTTGAGTTAATGTCCTTTGTTGCTAAATGCGACCTTTTGTCCATCCATATGGGTAACATTACATGTAGCAGTCAAACAAGTCTATACAGTTTGATACAGGATATGTGGTGAAAGCATGTTAAATAAAATTCATAATCCAGGGTGTTATTTATTTGCGGGCTATTTGAAGTTCAACTCCTTTGGAACACATTTGTATTCAACACTACTTGTTGCTAATGTTATTTCCATCAAACTCAGGAGATAACATTTGACACAAACGGAATTCGAATTCCGATTGAAGGTTCCCGACTGCAGCCCTGCTTTGGACGTTTCTTTGCTGTATGTGTGTTTGCCAATCAAACGTCAATCAGACCGGTTACAAGTGTTCACTTATTTTTACAGAGAGTGATCTGAAATTTTCCTTCAAGAAAAATAACATTAGCAACTATAGGTACTGGGAAGGCAGATCATAGACTTATTCTTTTCAGCCACATAACAATGAGATAACAGCAGCAGCAGTTATGGAGCTAACCTACACTATTTTTTCTGATAGATAGATAATGGTGATACAATTAGGTTGAGAACTCAATAAACCATTTTGTCTAACCGATTGTACCTCAATGTAACATTAGCAAAAATGGGCATATCTTCGTCCTTGATAAAAAATCCTCTAGTCCATGATGAAATACATTTTTTTTCTCGATCGATACCACAGTAGGTATTCACAAAATCATTTATTTTGGATAAGTTTATATTGTTCTGTTTTTTGGGGAGTAAATTGACCCCATATTTTTGGAATCTGTCATTGCAAATTCATGTCGTGACTATGTAGGATCTTATGTATTTCAACTGAAGTTGGGGTTTAGAGCGCCCAGGTCATGAATATTTAATAGCCGTATAACATCATGACCGCATTTGGACTACTTTACAATGTACCTGCAGTCAGAGAGAGGTATAGGGTAATAATCTCTGTTTATCCCAAGGTTTATACCGAAGACCAGTCCATATATCTACCCCGATTAAGGGCGCCACTCTGTCTGGTGTGCGGCAGCAACAGAAGACACCCACAATGGTGGCGTCAGATTCGGCTGAACCAACCAAAAAGCCCCTACCATTAATGTCCTCTTCAAAGCACTGTGAAGAGTTCTCGGGATTGGTAGATGCTCGAGTTATTGCAAGCCGGTTAAACCCTGCAAGCGACATATCCAAATGGGGGAGCAGACCTATAGGATTTAATTTTTATTACATTGGACTGATGGGACAACCTATACTTGATATCAGTATTAACGATGATTTCACAAAACCACCAGTTCTGATTCTGAAAATCATTATCATTGCTTTTTTGTGTACATATATTTGATCCATACATTCATATTTTACAGATCTACATCTACATTTCTGGTCCTCTATGTCTTTTTCTCTCCTTTTTCACAGATTCCGACTCAGCAGATTTCATTGCTCCTCTTTTTTTAATTCGCATTGGTTATGGTACAATGAATGATGTGTCTTACACTATTCATACGTCTCTTCGCGTTTTCTCTTGGCGCGTTCCTTTGCCAATGTCTCTCAGCGCTTGTTTTTAACAGTCATTTCTAAAAAGCAGACGCTACCCCACACAAAAGTGTGACTGATTGGACAGATTTTAATTAGCTGTACTGACACTTACCTCAACTATTTGTCTGTTGCAACTAAAATGAAGGTCTTATACTCTGTGATGTAGGAAGTGAGAGATTTGATATAATGTGTGGGCTGTTGATAAGAAAAACAAATTATGCGGTAAAATTGAGGCCGAGGGGACATTGGATACTCATCAAGATCACAACAGGGGAATTGTGCCTTGTGATAAAGCTTGTTACAAAGCAAATATAAACTAACCAACCCCGGCACTGTACAGAATAAAGATAAGATGGAGAAAGATGAAGATGTACTTTGTACACCATCTGATGCACGTCGGGGTATCACCTGTATTCTTCTACACATGCAGTATCAGAAAAGTAGATCAATCTTTAGAACCAAGAGGTGTGTCACAACTGTGAAACCAGTTCAATGGAGCTGGGGGTGTGGACTTTCAGTTGTTAGGTATGATATGGTCTCAAATAAGTTTTGAAAAATTCCCAATGGGACCATTAATGTGGAATTTACCGCCTGCAATTTAAAAAGCAATGATAATATCCAATTTATTTAAGAATGATAGGTATTCAAAAGCTTACCCTGTGTGTGGCATCACAGTATGGCACATCCAGTTTTAGATATCGGCAAGTTGATAGTGTATCTCCGTGAGCGACCATCACAATTTACTGAGATTGCCTAATATACCATGTACCTGTATAGTCAGTAGACCATCAAGAACCATATAATTTCAAATCTATATTGTAGGCATCCTCCATATATATGCAGGTCCATGCTCTACATGGGGTTAGCCAGAGACCCATCCACCAGTGCATTGGACAGACAATTGCAAATCTGGACAGACAAAAATTAGACAATTTAACATGGGAGATAGGAAAACATGGAAGTAGCTTGTCCAATTCTAATAAAATGTGATATTTGGATGTTTATCTGGCTAACACCCTGCATGGCGATTAAGTGTAATATATGAGCATGATAATAGCTTAGACAGTTCCAGCTGAAAAGTGTGTCAAATCCTATAGAAAATGGTGCAACAATTAGCATGAATAGTTGCACTCACTAGTTCTGATACAATTACGATTACCAGTAAACAAATAGTGCACTGTGGTTGTGGTGCATGCTTTGTTTTCAAACCCATGAATTGTGTGCAGAAAACTGATTCCTGACATGATTTTATGACAGGAAATCACCAACCTGGTAAAGTCTATCTAGTTATCACCATCAAATCTATTAAACATATGTACTTCAAGCACGCTATGTAGAATAAACAGCAGAGGTATTAGGTTAGAGATTTCACTTGAAGTTTTGAATCAGGACCTATCATAGTGTTCAGTAATTCACACTGCTTGTCAGCTGTACATAACTCGGGATGCATGTTTCTTCAAACAACAGGTCTTCAAACATAATCGTAATAACAATGCTTGTGTTGTTTTTTTTCAGGATGGACACAAATGTAGACCATACTGTGGTTATTGCTGTCTCTGTGTGGGTCATTCTTACATGTATAATCCAAGTGAACAGTAATGGCAAGTATATATCGTGTAGCACTGTGGGGCTTCTGGGGGATTGGTCGTCATCATTATGAACATCCCAGGTTATCAGATTGACCTGGGGTGTCGCGGTGCACATCTCAGGTTATCAGATTGACCTGGGGTGTCGCGGTGCACATCTCAGGTTATCAGATTGACCTGGGGTGTCGCGGTGCACATCTCGGGTTATCAGACTGACCTGGGATGTCGCGGTGCACATCTCAGGTTATCTGATTGATCTGGGGTGTCGCGGTGCACATCTCAGGTTATCAGATTGACCTGGAGAGTCGCGGTGCACATCTCAGGTTATCAGCTTGACCTGGGGTGTCGCGGTGCACATCTCAAGTTATCACATTGACCTGGGGTGTCACGGTGCACATCTCAGGTTATCAGATTGACCTGGAGAGTCGCGGTGCACATCTCAGGTCATCAGATTGACCTGGGGAGTCGCGGTGCACACCTCAGGTTATCAGATTGACCTGGGGTGTCGCGGTGCACATCTCAGGTTATCAGATTGACCTGGGGTGTTGCGGTGCACATCTCAGGTTATCAGATTGACCTGAAGAGTCGAGGTGCACATCTCAGGTCATCAGATTGACCTGGGGTGTCGCAGTGCACATCTCAAGTTACCAAATTGACCTGGGGTGTCGCGGTGCACATCTCAGGTTATCAGATTGACATGCGGTGTCGCGGTGCACATCTCAGGTCATGGAAAGAATTACGGGTGTAATCTCCTCGGATAGCTGGTCATAAGAGGCGACTAACTGGGGAACCTGTGGGGTCCCATTGTAAAACGGATCAGGACTCAAATGTCGTGATATGACAAAAATAAAGTTGAAAGCGACGTTAAGTCACATTAACTCACTGCTGTATGTGCATGAATTTGAGGATGGATGAATGGAGAGATCAACAATCCTTCATATTGTTTAATACATCATCATCATCATATCTCACACATGTATTTTATTTAAGGTGAGACCCATCTGGAAGAGGCCTTTAACTTCAAAAACACAATTTTGCCTAAAAACATAATTGATATGTTGGTGGAAAAAAAACCTGATAAATTTCTTTTCTTTATACCGAAACTGACACAAGCTTTTTAACCCTCACTATGAAGTCTTGTAATGAGCAGTTATGATCCCAGTCATCATGAGACCTTTTCTCTGATGTACCTGCATAGTACAGTTGTCATCTTCTTGTACAAACAGTATCTTACAAGATTAGTAAAGTTTGATACTACTATGTTAAATATTATAATAATTAAATTGTCAAAATATATTAACACTCCAATATTAACATCCAGTTGATCTCAAAATTTGATCTGATCAACTTATCATACTGTTACAGGGACCCTTGGTGGCCAAGTGGTCTAAGGCGCATTCCTTGGTGATCACTTGTCTCACACCACTGAACCGGCGTGGGTTCGAGCCCTGCTGGCATGTCTGGTGCATGTGTGAAAGCTTGCCCGTTACTGGCTGACGGGCGGTGGTTCTCTCTGGGTAGTCCGGCTTCCTCCACCATTCAAGTTGGCTATCACCATATGAGTGAAATAACCTTGAGTGTGACATTAAGGGGGGACAAGGATCTTAAAAGTTTGATTTCATCTCACTATAGTTCTAACCGCCCTATGATCATGAAATTTTGCACAGAAGTAGATTTGAAGGAAATATGATTTCTTGCAAAGTTTCAGGTTGCTTGAATAACCAGAACTAACTCCAAAGATGAATCTCTGTTTTTTAAGCGTTGCTGGGTAAAAATTGTTTGACCAAGTATTATTTAATAAAACTTCTTTATTTCAGCCTTCACATTGATGGGGCATATAATTATCTCATTTTCACACCCCTCTGTGTTAAAAAACTCAAAATTAATCCTTTTAATAAACATTGTCATAATTTACCAAATGATCTTGATCAGGCAGTGTTATCAACACAAGCTCCTGTAGAGGTTAAGACTTTGAAAATTAGATAATGGAGCAGAGGTTAAAGAAAATTCAAAGAAAATTTCAATAAGATTAGTGAAATATTTATCGATATTAATTTTTACCCAAAGAACCAATGCGAAAACATGTTTTGATAAAAAGCTATTCCAATATTAATAAATATGTTATTAAATACAAATCATGTCAAAATAAAATAAGAAAATTCTAGTTCAAAGTTATTTGACAAAAACAACAAAGCCGGGTGAAAATTATAGGTTTAGGGAACTGAAAAATGTTAAAATCTCATAACTGATTATTCACTGAAAAATACGTACTTACGACCAGCCTCTTCCCTTAAACCAAATCTCCCTCTCATGCTGTTGCATTTCCAAGAATGAAAGACCTCAATTACAACACATATAAGGGAAGTGGGAAGAGGTGCCGACATACTGACTGCGTCACATGACTTCACAGAATAGTCTTCTGGTTAACCTATTCTAAAGCACACACCAAGAATCTAACGATTCGTGATATGTGTTGTATCTCAGGTACGCTTTTATTGTATCTGTTCATGCGGCAACTTGGATGATATGACCACACGGCCCCTAGCACCGGCATAAGCAGTATTAGATACAAATCTAGAGAGCTATGATGGAAATGCTCTGACAACTCGTATACTGGTAATTGGTGAGCTGTTTCGCTGTGACAACTCGTACATTGGAGATTGGTGAGCTGTATCGTCGTCAGATGTAAATGACGGCATTTAACACAAAAGACTAGTCTGTAAGGCCCGATGTCCACCCAGCATCAACTTCCCACAAATGCCAACATATATCAAAGACCAAAAGGTCTGTACAGGGGGCGGGCCTCGGGGACGAAACGTCCACCAGCAGAATCTCGCCATATACAGGAAAAAATTACAACACATATAAGGGAAGTGGGAAGAGGTGCCGACATACTGACTGCGTCACATGACTTCACAGAATAGTCCTCTGGTTAACCTATTCTAAAGCACACACCAAGAATCTAACGATTCGTGATATGTGTTGTATCTCAGGTACGCTTTTATTGTACCTGTTCATGCGGCAACTTGGATGATATGACCACACGGCCCCTAGCACCGGCATAAGCGGTATTAGATACAAATCTAGAGAGCTATGATGGAAATGCTCTGACAACTCGTATACTGGTAATTGTTCTCAAACATGTCAAAACAGCTATTATACTTCCAGTACCTTAAACAAGTTAAACCATTTCATGAACTTCGATCCCTTCCCATTAGTTTAAATTTAATTAAGTTTAATTTCCTGTGATTGAATCATCAGATCATTCACATTAGATGTGTATACCGTACCTTGTTTCTACAATGACAAATTGTTGTTAATATTTGCAGAATGTACAACAACATGTAATCATACATGTGCATGTAAGGAGGAACCATTGAGGACTGGACCCAGGATAACCTACAGGCCCACCAATCGGATCGCCATGCCAGGGGATCAGGTCACATTTCAATGCGAGGCCTTCTTTGGCTGTGTTGAAAATTGCTATCTTGTCGACTGGAAAGGTGATGAAACCATTAATCGCAATGGTGCTAACTTCACCATCCCCACCAGAGATTTGACGGTCAACCGCAGATATGTTGTGAAGGGTTATTTCAGGTATGTATAAGTGTGGGCATGTTTATAGGTTTAAGCTGGCCCCCACATACTCTTACCTAATCTCTAATATGTAAAACATGGAAACCGAGAAACGTTTGGTCTCATGATGCATATGTCCCAGTCCCATGATCCTCCACTGTCGAACATAATCGTTCTCTCTTTTCGACAGCCATTTGTGTAAGACTCACAAAATATAACTGACGAAGGATATCATTCGAGTACTATTGTCAGTCTTTTGTCCAGGATATTACCTTTTCAATGGGACGGAGGTCTTACATCAAGAACTTGCCCTCTTTTCACTCCCACTTCATCGAGATCAGATGTCCTGTAATCGAACCAGTGTTAATTAGTGTAATTTACAGTGTCGGAAATGAAAAGAGTCTCGGAGAAGAGATCGTTGTGAAATATTTTTTCTTTACATTGTTCTAATAGAAGTAATGACATTCTCATGTAATTCATGTAGATAGACCATGCTCCTGGACAAACATATTTCTTTCCTTTAAGGCCAAGGGGGATGAAAGAGATTTTGACATTTTTTTGTCATGTTGAAATTTTCAAAAAGGCACTAAATTATCAAAGGCGCATTATTTCATCCCAGAAAGATAGGAAACACAATTAAACACAAGAAAATATGACTATTTCTATTCGAAAAAAATGACTCTGTGGAACAAAATTGATCAAAAATGTAATGGACTTTTTTAAGTAAAATTTGGAAATTGAAGAAATGTGGTGACTGTTTAACTCACGAATAAAATTGAATCATCTCTTCGTTGAGGTCAAACAAGAATGACCTACTTGAAGTTGTTGGAAAATAGAATGTTACACGTGGTCAAGCAAACTGAATTGTTCGGGAAAATGGCGATTCACATTTCTTCCTGCTCAGGTGGACTTTTTCCGGCCTCGATGCATTAACCCTTCGCAGAAAACTAAACACCTGTCATTCAAAGTCATCTGAATGAGACAGTCATTCAACGTATTGTTGTTGTTTCGTGTTGTTGTTGTTTCTGGCACGTTGTGCAGAGGGTTAATGGCATTGAGGTAAGCAAGTTTATGTTCACCCATTCTCATCGACAAACGCTTTCAGAACATGCGATCGGAATGCACAACCATTCAGGTGTGAGGGCTTCTCGCCGAAGTTCACTATACTACCATCTTTGTTGTCTAAATTTGATGTAATTAGACGGATGATCTGTTTTTCCTGAGGTTGACCAAATTATCAAATCTCGCGCGATTTCTCGAGAAGAAGGCGACATGATATTAGAGTAAGGCGGCTGGAAAAAGTACATCTCTAGGGAGGATTCCAAAAATGATTTTCACCATTCAAACTGTGCAATTAAATATCTTGTATTCTAAATATCACCATATTTTACTGAATCATGATGCCTCTTTGATGTTTATACATGTTATGGACGATATCTTTGACATGCCTACTTGCGCGTATGAATATTATTAACATGTGATGGGTCACCTTGTTTGGGAAAGAAGCACGCACTGTCACTTTCCGACCTGTGTGATTTCAAAGCGCTGAATTCGATTTCTTTGCCAACAGATGGACTTAAAAGTACGTATCTAACTGTATATTTGTGGAAAATTTGAATTTAATATCTGCTGTAGTTTATTTTCTATTGAATTATCTTATTTCCTTGTGACGTCGGAGGCAAAATGTCGAAATTTTAGCGGCATTTTGTGTTCACGTGCACAGTCGAAATATGTAAGTGCGGCCACGTGCTTCAGACGAAATGGATAATTTCGCTCGTAGGACCTCCAAAACTTAGTTGAGTCATTTTAGTTATCGTTTTCCCGGCCTGTTATAGTATTTATTTTCTGAAAGTCGCTTCACGAAATTCTTTGTCATTTCATTACATTTTTGCTTCACAAAGGTTTTGAAAACAATTTCCAAAAAAAAAAGAAATACATTTTTGGTCATTTCATGTCTCATGGTATCATTGTGGCATAAAATTTGGGCATTATAATGATGAGGGGCGTTTTTGGAAATTCAGACTTGGCAAAATGATCCTGATGATCCTTAAGGGGGTGACATATGCGACTATACCTTTTTTCATAGAATCACTAATGATCTGATTAATAAATATGCAATAGAGTTGGTGGCCAGTATCATATACCAAAATGTGTCTCAAACCTTGCTGAATGTGAATATGACACCTCTTTGAAAAACAATGTAAATTAGAGAATATAATTACAGAAACAAAGCGTCTCGGCAGTGCCAGCAGAAATCAATAAAGAATAAAAACACTCATGAAAGATGGTCCTAAAAATTGTATGAAATCACTGCTACAACAAAGACTATGGCAGAAAAGAAAATTCCATCGGAAAGTATTTTTAAAAGATTTTTTACCATTTATTATTTCAAAATAATTGTCCAAGGCAATGATAATTCAGGTCAGCCAATATGCGAGACAGTCCAAAGCTGTGTGGAGCTGTGCAAGACAGACCTGTATGTCACACTCCTCTCACCAACCTGTGTTAGTTTGAAAAGCTAATATCCGGTAGGGCCTACATCTAAACCAGTTTGTGCAGTCAGTGAGTGAAATGCCCTGGATTCTATCTATTCAATCCCCAATTGCATATTGTGGTCCATTCATTCACAGCCTGTTGTGACTGCGCCTGGTTCTAAAAGAAGCTGCATAATTAATTGCCAATTGATACATATCTGTAATCTGATCCACATGTCGGGTACACAAAATTTCTAGACTAAGACAATTACTGAAGAAGTTCAAAAATTATTTAAAAATACTTCCCAAATCATATTTCATATCTAACATTGTCTTTGTTGTAGAACATACTATACCGAATTTTCTTAATTGCTTTTCAATATTGATTGTTTATATTGATGTACTTCTGCTGGCAGTCCCAAGAACCATTGTTTTTGTAATTATATTCTCCAATTTACCTTGTTTGTTCAAAGAGGTGTCATATTCACTTTCAGCAAGGTTTCGGGAACCTTTTGGTATATGATATTGGCCACTGTATTGCCTATTTAGTAATCAGATCACTTGTGATTCTATGAAAAAAGGTATAGGCATACGTCACCCCCTTGACGGTCATTGTGTAGAATGTCAACATGGCCCAATGACAAATTTATTTTGTATGTTGGAGCCTATAGCATGGATTCAGTTCCTGCTCCTGATATTAATGTACAATGTAGCTGATACCCATGTAACTCCGTCTCACCGTGCTTTTAGTTCACACGGTGAGATGTAGTCAATCTTAATAAATTAATATCCTATCAATGCTCCCCAATCGCACATGTCGCTATATAGGATCTTACGTATTTCAATTGAATTTGGTGTTCTGAGCGCCCATATATGGATATTTAATAGCATTATGACATCATGGTCGCATCTGGACTCATCCATTTGCGGTCGGGGAGGGGAGATAGGTTAACTGTGGATCATTTACCCCAATGTTTACACCAAAGATCAGTCCATATATTTACCCCGTATTATGGCGCCACAATGTCGGGACCGCGGCAACATGAAAAGACACCCCGCCAGCGAGCCGGATATTTCGGCTGAGCCAACCAAAAATTCTTTGTCATCAATGTTCCCTTCAAAGAACTATCAAACGTTCTCAGGATTGGTTAACACGCGAGTTACTGCAAGTCTGTTAGATCCTACAAGCGACAGTATCCAAATGGGGAGCAGATAGGATTTAATTTTAATTAGATTGAGATGTAGTGTGAGGCCGCGGGAGTTGATCAAAGGAGATGGTACGATAAGGCGGAATTTTGGCCTATACGTGGTGCGGTTGAAATCGAAAAAAGAAAATGTCCTAAAAATAATTGTTTTAATATAATGGTAAGAGAAAATATATGTAGCTTGATTGCATTATGATTATAGTTATGACATGAAAGTGACATCCACAGCATGTGCTATTCCGTGAAAAAAATGTCTAAATTGAGTGATTCAAACACATTTGACACGAAGGACCCCTTGTACCAAAAAGATTTTCCAGCAGTGGAGATATAATGCCACTGCACATCAACTGGTTAAATGGTGATTTGGTCCAAAGGGTCCTTCGTGTCTAAATGTGTGTTTGAATTACAACACATATAAGGGAAGTGGGAAGTGGTGCCGACATACTGACAAAGCCACATGACTTCACAATGACTCATTTAGACACTTTTTCACGAAATAGCACATGCTGCGGGTTTCAGTTTCATATTATATACATGTATGTATAACAATCGAGCTAGAACTTTTCATTTAATTATTGTGTACATATATTCTCTTGCTGTTATACTAAAACAAAATTATTTTTATAATATTTTTTTTCAACCGCACCATGCATAGGCCAAAATCTTGCCTTATTGTAGAATCTCCTTTCCCGTAAGCTATAGTTTCTCAATCACATCCAGGCCCTCCTCTATTGTTCCAGATAGAGGCAGGTATTCTTTGCTTACAGGAATGTTAAAAAATACAGGTTGTGTTCATGGGTGAAGTTATGCAAGAGGGTTCACTGCCTGCAGAGGCCACCTTGGTTGAGATAGACATGCCTTTGTCAGGGGAATCAGTGCCGTCCTCTGTGAACAAAGTTGTCCGGTGTGGATGATCTGGTGCTGGAGCCTCACGCAGACATGAGAACTTCCATGATAACTTCTAGGAATGAAAACATGGGTGTGGGCACGGTGACATCAGTGTTTCCGGTCATGACGCAGACCACTTAATACGTCTCTAACCTCAGGTCTAGCGAAACTTCTGGTTGTACATCCATGATGTCTTGACCGAGTTCCGTAATGATAAGTGGTTACGGTCTGGACTTGTCTTCTTACATTTTCTTATGAAAATATACCACAGTTTACCACAAAATACTATTGTAAACTTGTGGTAAAGTGAGGTATTTTGTAGTAAACTATAGATGGGGTATAGTATTTTGTAATACTCTATAGTTACTATAGATTACTACAGTGTCAGTGTGGTATTTACTACAGCAGTTCTTTACTATACTACAAAAACCAAAGCATACTATAACTCATGTGTTGTATTTTGTGGTAATGTAGTTACTACATTTTAATACGGTGTCAGTGTAGTATTTACTACAGCAGTGTTTTACTGTACTACAAAAACTAAAGCATACTACAACTCATGTGTTGTATTTTGCGGTAATGTAGTTACTAGCCCCAACAGGGACCTAATGATACTGTCGTTCATTAGGCCCCACGTACCTCTTAGCCACCATCGTAGTGTAGAAGCCCGAATCGTATAAACAATGATTTAGTTGCTCCTTACCATGCATTTTCCGATAAAACATATCATGAGCTAGTCCGAATCGTCCGAACGGCCAACATCTGTTGTCTTTTTGAGTGGATTTCGCCGCCTTTTGTACCAGTCCCCGCTTGAATAAATGATCAGCTCCGCCATGTTTTTTTTTCACGCTGGAGTGTCGACTGTGCAAACGGTGGCGTGTATGGTGTTTATTGCGGCCACCGTTTGCACAGTCAACACTCCAGCGTGGAAACAAACATGGCGGAGCTGTTTGAAATTTTCAGCGGCGACTGGTACAAAAGGCCGTTCGGACGATTCGGACTAGTTCATGATATGTTTTATCGGAAAATGCATAAGGAGCAACTAAATCATTGTTTATACGATTCGGGCTTCTACACTACGATGGTGGCTAAGATGTACGTGGGACCTAATGAATGACAGTATCATTAGGTCCCTGTTGGGGCTATGTAGTTACTACAGTTTACTACAGTGTCCGTGTAGTATTTACTACAGCAGTGTTTTACTGTAATACAGAGTTTTTGGGCTATACTAAAAAAGGCATGCCACGACAGAATTGTAGGATTTTGTGGTTACTACAATTTACTACAGTGCCGGTATAGTATTTACTATAGCAGTGTTTTACTGTACTACAGAGGAGTTGTGCTATACTAAAACCAACAAGCAGCCAGAGGATGCTATTCCCCCGCCGGAATGGCAGCAATATTTTTTAGCATTGTTGGTCTCGAGGGGATATACATGAGGGAGGCAACTGCTATACTTCATAGGCGTTGGATTTCGGAGGGTCTTTCTGCCTTCCCAAGTTTTAAAATCAACTTAGAACGGTTGACTGAACATTTTTTGCTTCTGTAAATTAGCTTCCATGCAATGAAGCATGGAAATTATGTAACCGAGAAGCGACCCCAAGTGACATCTCAAGGCATATTATCTGAAAACCAAATTTGACAAGAAGCTGAATGCATCCTCAACCTATTGTCTGGAAACCAAATTTTAAATTTGCCACCAGGTGTCGCCACCTGTAGGTGCAAGTGGGCGAAATGCAATCCCAAGGATCATCTCATGACATGGTGTATCAGTATACACACTTTGGGAAGAATCTGAAAAGGGGTTATTACCCGGAAACCAAATTTAGATTTGTATGCACAAGTGTGCGATACAATCCCAAGTGACATCTTATGGCACATGAATACCAAATTTGAGAAGAATCCGATGAGCAGTTATATCATAGCATGGTACCTGCATACCAAATTGGAGAAAAATCTGATGAGTGAAATCAAATTTAGATTTGACACGAGGTGGTGCTACCTGTAAGCACAAGTGGGCGAAATGCAATCCTAAGCGACATCATATGTCATGATATATTCATACCAGATTTAAGAAGAATCTGACGAGCGGTTCTCAAGTTATTACCCGGAAACAAATCTGGTATTTCGCCACCAAGTGGCACCACCTGTAAGTAAAAGTGAACGAAACGCAATCCCACGCAACATCTCCTGGCATGATACATGCATGCTAAATTTGAGGAGATTCCGATGAGCAGTTCTCAAGTTAATAGCTAAAAACAAATTTTGATTTTAACACCTGATGGCGCCACCTATAGGCGCAAGTGGGCGAAATGCAATCTCAAGCGACATCTTAGGTCATGGTATTACCCGGAGGCAAATTTGGGATTTTGCCACCAGGTGGCGCCCCCTGTAAGTGCAATTGAGTGAAAGGCAATCCCATGCAACATCTCCCGGCATGGTAAATGCATGCTAAATTTGAGAAGAATCCGATGAGCATGCAGTTCTCAAGTTTTTGGCCAAAAACCAAATTTTGAGCAACATTTCAAAGCGTTTCAAAGTTATTGCTTGCAGCACAAAAGAACGGAAAGAACCCTAGTAGCGCCACCTACAGGCAGATCTTTCTGAAACGCAATACCAATCAACATCTTAATTGTCACAAGGAATGTATATATCAACTACATGTAGATACAGTCGATCGAATACGATTGGAGGCATGTATGAGCTGCCGTTTATGACAATATTATACACGGTGTATATATATAATGGAGCATGGAAATATGGTGATAATGAATGAATATGGTGTGAATTGGGTCGTTATATTGGAAATGTTATATTGAAAGTTACAGAATATGGGATGGTTTTATCGTATATTGTAACATTGTGGCAATGTATATGAAATGTTATTTATATAGGAGTAAAATGCAAACTAAAGTAGTTTTATATATATATGAAGAGTGGTGTAATTATATACACTCTACATTTGCTAAACATATAAACCGATTGAACGTATTATAGTGTAACTGATATTGAACGTATATAGTGTAAGCTGATATATATATAGAACGACTGAATACGGCGTATTTGATACGGCGTATTTGACAAAGACGCTTAACGGATATGACAGGCGGATATGGCAGGCGGAAGTATGCTGTGAGCATGCACGTTGTGCTCGCGAAAAGCATTGCGGTTCCAGTTCCACGATAAAAAAGGCCATTGACTGATTTCCGCTCTCAAACTATGGTCTCCGACACAATCCAACGACTGGACTTGGTTGCCGGTCAACAGTGGCCAGTGCCATATTAAAATTTGCGAATAGAGAGGTGTCAGCCCGTCGCCGCTTTACGGTGGCCCATAGACGACATGCTAATTTTTTTTAGTTTTGAGTTTATTTTTTTTAACTTCTAGGTTTCATTTTTTTGCGTTAGGTTTCATTTTTTTTTTTAGGTTGATTCCTTTAGTTTTCACCCGGGTGGAAACGTTTCCACCTGGGTGAAAACCTTCTCACCCGGGTGAACACGTTTTCACCTGGGTGAGAAGATTTTCACCTGGGTGAAAAGGTTTCCACTCAGGTGAAAATTCATGTGATGGTGCCCTCGTGTTCGTTCCCTTGCACTGACATTTCGTCAAAATGGAGGGAGGTTCGTTCAAAAGTATAGGCCTAAACAGGCGCGGCGGAGCGACTTGAATATTGGGGGGGCCAGACGGGGGTCACAGGGAGGGGGTTTCCCCCGGAAAATTTTGGAATTTTAGACTTGATTTAATGCACTTTGGCGCTTCTGAGCACGTTGAAAGGGATAGCATATCTCGCAATAAAACCGACTCGTAAAAGCTAAAAAAAATAATCCAATCGGCGTTCTTCAATGAAATTTCCCCCACGTTGCTTCGAATATAATTCGCCGATGATATTTGTCAACTATACCCACCCACCCAAGTGAAAAGTTATAACACAACTTTAGACCATTGTAAATATTCAACGAATGAGGGTATAGTGTTCTGGCATATTGGTATACACACAACAAGGAGGTCATCTTCACACAATTATTTTTTTTATTTTCCGCAAGGCGTATAGATACTTTTATGCCTGGAGACTGCAGTGTCCGGTGCTCAGTAAAGGTTATTTGTCGGCGAAATAGGCGGAGAGCTTTATAAACACAAACTATTGATGGACATTGTGCTGTTCGTTGATTAGACAGAACGAACTTCATGGAGAAGTTGAGACATGATCGCATATTCCAGTGTTTCAAATGTAAACACGGTCAATACTTGGGGCTTGTGAAGATGTGATCGGGTGGACGGGGGTACTCCCCCGAAAAATTTTGGAATTTCAGACACATATCTGACCCATTTCAAGGCACGTCAGTTAAAATTATTGGGGGGGCCAAAGTGGTCCTTGGCCCCCTCTCTTTTCATATATTGGGGGGGCCGGGCCCCCGCTGGCCCCCCCGGCTCCGCCGCGCCTGCTAAATGATCTCAAACTGTCAAACTGAACTTTATGTTTGCTCATGCAGTCGATAAATGATATTTCACGTCTGGCATGTTTTATATAAGTTGTATTTTCAAACCCGAGCTCTCTGCGAGCACACGAGCTTGCCATGTCTGAAAAAGAAAACTAGGCCATGTATAATCTTGTGCACGGGCATTCTGCTGCGGTGTGGGTTCGAGAATGGCCGTTTTTTTCCACAAAGCCAGTTACCGTCATTTAAACTGCACCGTTATTGTCCTCCGCCACGAAGTGGTGGGAGGACTTGGAAATGCTAGCCGTCCGTCCTTCCGTCCGTCCCTCCGTCCGTCCTTCCGTCCGTCCGTCCGTCCGTCCCACATCTTGTGAACGCGATATCTTGAGAACAATTCGACCAATCGACTTCAAACTTGAGAAGGTGCTTCACATCAGTTAGACGGCCATTGGTATTGATTTTCACTGAAGTACGTAATCCAAGATGGCCGCCATCGACCATATTGGATTCTGTTCGTCCCACATGTTGTGAACGCAATATCTCAAGAACAATTCTACCAATCAACTTCAAGCTTGGGAAGGTGCTTCACATCAGTTAGACGGCCATTGGTATTGATTTTCACTGAAGTACGTAATCCAAGATGGCCGCCATCGACCATATTGGATTCTGTTCGTCCCACATGTTGTGAACGCGATATCTCAAGAACAATTCCACCAATCAACTTCAAGCTTGGGAAGGTTCTTCACATCAGTCAGACGGCCATTGGTATTGATTTTTACTGAGGTACGTAATCCAAAATGGCTGCCATTGACCATATTGGATTCCATCCGTCCCAGATCTTGTGAACGCGATATCTCGAGAACAATTCAACCAATCGACTTCAAACTTGGGAAGGTTCTTAACATCAGACGGCCATTGGTATTGATTTTCACTGAGGTACGTAATCCAAGATGGCTGCCATTGACCATATTGGATTCTGTCCATCCCACATCTTGTGAACGCGATATCTCGACAACAGTTTGACCAATCCACTTCAAACTTGAGAATGTGCTTCGCATCAGTTAAACGGCCATTGGTTTTGATTTTCACTGAGATACGTAATCCAAGATGGCTGCCATGGACCATATTGGATTCACTCCATTCCACATCTTGTTAACACGATATCTCAAAAACAAATCAACCAATCGACTTCAAACTTGGGAAGGTATTTCACATCAGTTAGACGGCCATTGGTATTGGTTTTCACTGAGGTACATAATCCAAGATGGCTGCCATTGACGATATTGGATTCCATCTGTCTCGGATCTTGTGCACGTGATATCTCGACAACAATTTGACCAATCAACTTCAAACCCGAGACGGTGCTTCACATCAGTTAGACAGCGATTGGTATTGATTTTCATTGAGGTAGTATGTAATCCAAGATGGCTGCCATTGACCATCTTGGATTTCACTCACCCATATTGTACCCATCTGTGTTGTGAACGCGATATCTTGATCTATTCCACTCATCGATTTATAAACCTCACCATCCACAAATCCATATACAACTACAGACTTACATTCCAGTGTTACACTACCCATTACTGCTTTCCAAACCTCCTCAAATTGTCTCAGCAATTCCAGATGAACGTCTCTTTCCACATACACATATCAACTTTCCAAGTTATATTTAAGGAGATATTGGAAGCGTATATGCTGTATGCTCTCAAACAGGCTACTTGGCGGAGGACCTGCTAGCTACTCAGCTTGTTATATATCAGTAAGTTATTTGTGTATCGGTACTGCAGAATTGTATTGCCCCGCATCATTCAGTGATTCACAGAGTTCGGTAGCTAAAATCCAATAGTCAGATCGCGCGCGAGTTGAACCGCCTAAGACGAATCGTCCAACGTCCTGTGTCAGATCGTCCAGTGTAGATTTTGGTGCTTAATGAGGCTGGTTTTCTTTCATTCGTAGTAGGGTGAGTTTTAGATTCAGAGATACACTGCTGGAGATCCGTTCCTGGGGTGGGGGATATACCCCAGGGTGAAGTGGATGGGTGCAGTCAATGCAGCATCAGGTATGCTATCTGAATATATCAGCATATGGGATTAGGCGAGGCTTAGTTTGTGAAATACAGGGTAGAGCTCAAGCTTTAACAAAACATGAAATAGTATTCTGAAATGTTGAAAACGGACAACCAGCCAAGCAACCAAGCAGCCAGCCCGCAAACCAGTCAGATTTCACCAATCCATAGTACGGATATTGCTTCGCAATCCGTCTAACAATTGGTTAAAATAATCACCGAGTCCAATGGATGCACATGAAACTCACTGAATATTATTTATGTTTCAGGCTTGATAGACATATTAACATCAAATATTCCTGCATTTGACACTCGACCGGCCCATCTGCCAAATGTGGAGTCACTTATATAAGCTTACATTAGAAAGCAGAAAACTCAAAATCAGTTTAACATGGGCCATAATGGCTGACGAAGACGATTCTGAGCCATACAGCAGAATGGATTCAGGAAAAAGATCCTGTGAATACTATCGTATAACAGGTCTACCGTGAACACCGTATCAACGAACCAAAACAGAAACACAAATTGCTTCTATACTATTTCTTCTTTTCTTCGCTGGGTTTGAGATCAAAATTAGGTTCAAGCTAATACGAAAGCAATAATTTTACTATGAGAATCAGTCCGAAGTATTTGTCTACGATGATCTAAACTCTATCCCATCTCACTAGTATTATCCTAAGATGAGGATGGCTTGGGGAAAAGCACGAGTCAAGGGGAGGTAAGCGTCTAGACGGGCATCGTTTAGAAAAGGAGGCTAACAGTTGAAGCTGGGCTTTTTCATCTATTATGTTTCTCGAACCTCCACATAATTAGTGTGGGACTCAAAACAGTCACGCGAGACAACGCAGAAGGTCAAAATTTATCAACTTATCGTTTATTCTCTCGTTCGTCATTTCTCACTATTAGTCCCATTGATGATTTTTAACCTAGCCTCATCCTGAGCTGTGATACTGCGCGACTCTATCTCCATCGTATGTGTTTAGCCTAATGCGATTTAAATGTACAATGACCGTATTTGGTTACCCTAACAGGCATCAATTAGAGGTATCAGGACAAATCTAAACCTCACCCAACTAAATAAAAAAACTCAATAAGCTCCAAAAACTACATCGGCCGATCCGACACAGGGCGTTGGACGATTCGTCTTAGGTGGTTTGACTTGCGCGATCTGACTATTCGATTTTAGCTACCGAACACTTTGAATCACTGAATGATGCGGGGCAATACAATTTATGCAGATTATACGAGTTCGATTATACGGGGCCTAATTTTCTCTTTTCAGACATGACAAGCTTGTGTGCTCGCAGAGAACACGGGTTTGAAAATACACACCCTACTGAATCGACAAGTATGATTATAGGTGAATGCACCAGTCCATGTGTCATGCGACCATGAACTGTAGATTGGATCACTTCACATTGAAGCCGTATAACAGCTGCAATGTTATAATGAGGCAACATATGATTGTATATCAGATATGTTGACAGTCCATGGTAGCTACCATTTTTCTTGGCAACAGCCCATTTGGCGAATCATTGGATCAGACGATGTGCTCTCCGTGCATCAGTTCGGACTGACCGTATTTTGACCTACCGTGGACTGTCGATCGGCCCGATGATGATACCATGGACTGTCGTAATATCAGACAGACAGAGAAACTATTAATGGTTCATACTCCTCTTAAACACACACAAGTGAAAGGAATCGAGAGATGAATGAGTCAGTGATACATGAGGCAGGTAGTAAGTTCCCATGTGTTCATTTTGTGCTCATTTCCTCACACTATAATTCGATGCTAATACCTACCATGGACTGTCCACCAACACCTAAAAACACCTCTCGCCGCAAAAATGTTTAAATTTTTTGTTAACTTGAAATAGTAATAAGCCTACATTTCGTGACAATATAGTACGATATCTCTCCATCAAAAAATGACTGGACACCAGTAACCATACCTGTCATCGATATGCTGAAAATCGTTCATTTTCGGCTGTGGTCACTGTCGTCTGGTCAGACACACGCCCACGCTTGATAACGAAAGCACCGAAAAACCTACCATTGACTGTGATTTGACACGTGACCGGCGGTGTTTACCTACAATCATACTTGTCGATTCAATAGGGTGAAATACAACTTACCGGTATGTAAAACACGCAAGACGTGAAATATCATTTATCGACTGCATGATCAAACATGAAAGTTCAGTTTGACAGTTTGAGATCATCTATACTTTTGAACGAACCACCCTCCATTTTGCCGGAATGTCAGTGCAAGGGAACTAAAACGAGGGCACAATCACGTGAATTTCCACTCAGGTGAAAACCTTCTCACCCAGGTTAAAACGTGTTCACCCGGGTGAGAAGGTTTTCACTCAGATGGTAAACTTTCCACCCAAGTGAGAAGGTTTTCACCCGGGTGAAAACTAAAGAAATAAACCTAAAACAAAAAAATGAAACCTAACACAAAAAATGAAACCTAGAAGTAAAAAAAATAAACTCAAAACTAAAAAATATAGCATGTCGTCTATGGGCCACCGTAAAGTGGCGACGGGCTGACCTCTCTCTATTCGCAAATTTTAATATGGCACTGGCCACTGTTGACTGGCAACCAAGTCGAGTCGTTGTATTGTGTCGGAGACCCTTGTTTGAGAGCGGGAATCAGTCAATGGCCACTGTTATCGTGGAACTGGAACCGCAATGCTTTGCACGAGCACAACGTGCATGCTCACAGCATACTTCCGCCTGCCATATCCGCCTGTCATATCCGTTAAGCGTCTTTGTCAAATACGCCGTATCAAATACGCCGTATTCAGTCGTTCTATATATATATCAGCTTACACTATATACGTTCAATGTCAGTTACACTATATACGTTCAATCGGTTTATATGTTTAGCAAATGTAGAGTGTATATAATTACACCACTCTTCATATATATATAAAACTACTTTAGTTTGCATTTTACTCCTATATAAATAACATTTCATATACATTGCCACAATGTGATATTTTCGAAATAGCAAATTCAGCTATACTTCGGGGTATTAATAAAATTTGTCGTATGCTACCAAAACTATGGATACTACAGCACAGCTGTGGCAGGTGAATGTCAAAGCACATACTACAGCAATTACTTCACCAAGCTCAATGAAAAGGATGAAGTTTACACAGGTTAATGGTTATAATGCATCATTTCATTGAAGCACGAATCTGAAGAAAATTTCAATATATTAAAAGTTCGTCATAAAAGCTGACAATACGAAGTACATACTGAAGAAATCATTTAAAACACAGCATATGTAAATCATTTAACTTTAACTTAATATGATTAGTTGAGAAAACTTGCATGATCATATCGGGAGCACACAAATTTAGTCTAACTCAAATGATGGCAATTTAGCTGCGTATATTATATCCACTACAACAAACTTTGCAGAAACCAAACTTGGTTTGCATGCAAATAAATGTGATCTCGTGTTTTTGTCAAACACACTGATATAGCCTGTCAAGTTCATTTCAGCATAAGTGTCAAAGCAGGTTATAGTCTTGAGTGGAACTGGCTAAACAAGAAGAAGGGATGTCGGTACACAGGAGCAGGGATGTTGAAATGGGCACACACAGCATGGTTTTGTCACGACAGCCTGCTTAACAATACAAGCGTCTAGTCTGTCATTCATAATTCAGCCGTCGTCCATTAAAGAATATCCGCGTCCATAATCCAAAGACCTATTCTATATCCATATAACAGTATTAGCACCAAATTCGAAAAGACAATCATAGTATACATAAACATAGGCTAGTTTCCTGCAAGAGAGAAGCGGTCAACAGTTTTCAATGATGCCTACAAGACATCATGATGTTCCAAAAATATCAAATCCGTATCGCTGATCAGTATTCTTAATCCATAATAATCGTTGTAAAGTCGTTATCTAGAGAATGATGTATGTAAGTCACGCTTTGATTGTGTCTGTTCATATGAGCACCATGAGGATCTTGAAGTACATGGGTTCATACGGCCCCTAGTTCCGTTAAGCGGAATTAGACACAAGTTACGAAACGTAACGCCATAGATATTGCACGCCACGTTCGTATTTTGCTATCAGCATGCGATATGTATCGCCAAATTTGAGAAACTTTGAGTGGAGGCGCTTGGTGGAATAGCCTTGTTTTATAAGTTTTTGCAACAATGTTTTGTGACGTTGATTAACATCGTCACATTTAACACAGGATCTAGCAAATGCTACAAGGCGAGATATGTATACGCCATATGCAGGTCCCACTGGAATATTACTGTCCAGAAAGGGATAGTTTACAATGTCGAAATTGTAATCATCTCTTTTGTCATAAAGTCGACGAGAGAGAATGCCCGCTTCATTTTTGTAGAGATATAGATTTAAATACGACGTGCCTGTAGGGCTATCTGTAGTTCAGGCACGGCGGAGCCGGGGGGGCTACGGGGGCTGAAGCCCCCCCAATAATTTGGCCAACTTTTCTAAAATTCATATGCCATTGACACTGTCAACGCAAAAATACTTCAATGAATACGTATTTTCGAAATAAATAGTAAAATGAATTGTCTGCGTCGCATATCTATCGCATAACTAAAACTATTTACAACTGTCCAGCATTAGTGGGTCAGCCAAAGCTCTAGAATTTTTTTTACCGGCATTGTTTAGTAAACACCTATATCTGTATTGAATGCAGATTTTCATTTCCGATAAGTTACAACCATGAAAGACATCCTTGCTTATTCACATGATTTACAAGTTGTGTTCATAAAATGCTGCTCTAGTACACGCTGTAATAACAATTCAATTATGACTGAATGACTACTCCAAAAACCGACCGAATACTCACCTCCGATTCTCGTTGTTGATGACTTCCTTCGCTACATGTATATCAACCAAGTTGTATCCATCACCTTAGTTGATATAGCGAACGAATTCGTCAACAGCGAGAATCGGTTCGGAGCATGCAGTGGACCGAGGTGAGTTTTCACCCCACGTACCGGTATCGCAGAAGTTGAACGTTCGCTGACGGCGGTAGAATTTTCAATATACATGAATCACAAGGAGACAAAAGGCTCCCCAACAAGCAGAAAAAATCTCTGTACGAGTGACATGATGGAAGCTCAATGAACCTTTGGATTGAATATATTTGGATTGATATATATTTAAATTATTCATACTTCCGAACATCACTTTGCTTGACGATGAACATTTAAAAATGTTGGGGAAAACAGGCAACACCAATAGAGTTTACACGGGCGATAATTTCTTGTTTTATTGCTCGGAAATGCGCTAGAACGCCTATCTGGCCATCTAATACCCCTGGAGCTTCCGGGGCCTAGGCGGCCCCTGGACCCTCGCCTAATTGTCCTGTGATAGTAGCCCCCCCAATCATCATGATCATGAATTGTTTCCGCCGTGCCTGTAGTTCCCTTCAAATCCAGTGAAGATGGATATATATCCTACACTGCGTTATTTATATAGCGATTATCCACAGCGAGAAGACCGTCTATATAGCGTTTGGTGAATGAGAAGGAACGGGCTTTGAATGGATCGGTTTTTGAAAGCGCCTGCATATACATGTAGTCATATTCATAAAAGAACAGATACAGGTCAGCCAATAGGGGTGCACAATTAGTACCCATTGGAATACCTATATGCTGCTGACATATTGTGTTGCCACATTTCACATAGATATTTTTAATGACAAATTCAAGCAACTCTATAAACAAAGAAACATCCCATGAATGATATCTCTTGTATGTAGTAGATCTAAAGAATGCTTTATTGCTTCCGACATTAATATATCCTCGATCAGTTTTCTTGAACACAGATACTATTAATGAACTTAGACGGTCAATAATGTCCTGAAGAGGGATTGTAGTATAGCGAGTCGAGAAATCCCATGTGGATACATGTCTGTACGATATGTGACCTTTAGCATCAAGTTCTTCCGTGAGACATTTTGAGTTTTTCAATATCCACATACATTCAACGCCAGAGTTTTTATCCCATCGGCATATATGCCGGATGGGATCATGTCGCCACGCTGTCCGGCTGGCTGGCTGGATGGCTGGCTGGCTGGATGAACGAAGTGACCGCTCTAAAAGGCGAACCGTTCCAGCTAGAGTCTTCAAATTTGGTATACTGCATTGATGGGTGGTAAAGCACAAGCCTATTGAAATTGGGCACATTTAGTTGATTTTTGTGGTTTCCATGGCAACATAACGAAAAATATCCATATAACGATGTGACCGCTCTAAAAGGTGATCCGTTGCAGCTGGAGACTTCAAATTTGGTATTCTGCATTGTTGGGTGGTAAAGCACAAGCCTATTGAAATTGGGCGCATTTAGTTTATTTTTGTGGTTTCCATGGCAACATAATGAAAAATATCCACATGGTGACGTGACCGCTCTCAAAGGTGAAACGTTGCAGCTAGAAACTTCAAATTTGGTATACAGCATTGTTGGGTGGTAAAGCACAAGCCTATTGAAATTGGGGACATTTTGGCGGTTTTTGTGGTTTCCATGGCAACATAACGAAAAATATCCACATTACGACGTGAATGCTCTAAAAGCCGAACCGTTGCAGCTGGAGACTTCAAATTTGGTATACAGCATTGTTGCATGGTAAAGCACAAGCCTAATGAAATTGGGGACATTTTGGTGGTTTTTGTGGTTTCCATGGCAACATAACGACAAATATCCACATTACGACGTGAATGCTCTAAAAGCCGAACCGTTGCAGCTGGAAACTTCAAGTTTGGTATACAGCATTGTTGCATGGTAAAGCGCAAGCCTATTGAAATTGGGGACAATTTTTTTATTTTTGTGGTTTCCATGGCAACATAACGAAAAATATCCACATGACGACTTGAACGTTCTAAAAGCCGAACCGTTCCAGCTAGATACTTCAGATTTGGTCTACAGCAATGTTGGGTGGTAAAGCACAAGGTTATTGAAATTGGGTAAATTTGGGTGTTTTTGCTGTTTCCATGGCAACATAATGGAAAATATCCACAGAATGACGTTAATGCTTTAGAAACCAAACCATTGCAGCTACACACTTCAAATTTGGTAGCATATTGTGTGGTAAATCACAAACCTATTGAAATTGGGTACATTTGTGACGATTTTTGGGTCTGTGTAAAAGGGTGCCCGGACAAAAGCCCCACGAACAATTCAGCTTACAAGAAGATGGTTTGATCTGAACACCAATGTTTGACTAACATCCTCCTTAATTTGGCAGTACAATTTGGAGTCACTCGCCTAAACATTTTCCAAGGAGAGTGACGGTCACTCGCCCATACTCGCCTTACAGCTTTTTGATGTGAGTGATGGCTAACTCTGCTGCATTTTCCTCACGGCCAGCACTGCAAGTAAATGAACTTGAATTTGTTTATTTCGTCCATGTCACTTGTGGCAGTGTGCCGCGCTGACATCTCTCAGCTATGAACTGGTCGAACTTCACTTGAATAAAACGCTCCGACAGTGTTCGGTTTGTTCTTTTCTGTGCAAGGGAAAGTAAGCTTGCTCAACAGTGAAACTTTGCACAGTAGCTAAACTTTCACACTGCAATTTTATTTCAAAATATCAAGAAAAATCCACCAGGTAGTTTTCCGTGAATAGCAAAAACAAAAACCAGATAGGCAATTTGCAGGTTAAATTTTGATGTCCCGGCGCGAAGCCTGCATGTTATAACACTCAGACGTGCCAACGTCATAATGACAATCACGTCCGAAAATAACCTGTAAATTGCCTGTCTGAGTTTTGTTTTACTATTCACGGAGAACTGCGGGGAGGATTTTCTTGCAACAATTGCATCATCTGTATAATACACCTGGGCCTATCGTACTATGCCTTTAACATTTTGCATTAACCAACAATACATGTGAACATTTCCTTACACATAATTGATAGTCACTTTAATGCTCCTCTTATCAGAGCGGGTGGTTGGTGGGTGCCCGCCCCTTTTATATCTAGTTGTCTCTAGCCAAATTTCCATACAAATAAACATGACTGTTTTTCCCCC
Source organism: Hanleya hanleyi (assembly GCA_036873755.1). NCBI lineage: Eukaryota > Metazoa > Mollusca > Polyplacophora > Lepidopleurida > Hanleyidae > Hanleya > Hanleya hanleyi. Next base: position 11,378 of record JAVTVY010039253.1, on the reverse strand, counting down.
AACTACTTCTGTTTCCCCTTATTGATTGCCCTTCATCTGTCTATACCTGAGATTTATATTGCTCATGTGAAAGGGACGGCAAGTTCACCCTAGGCCGATGGGATCAAGTGTCGCCGTGGCCACTAGTTAGAAATAGTGGCGCAATATCTTTTCCAAAATTCTGTTACCTCCTGAAGTGCCCTCGTCAACGGGGTTGAAAGAAGCTTCGTGGTGCAGCTTCTAGAACCAGCTATGAATCTAGCTTTGTATGGTGATTTATGCATTTTGAGAGTCCAGTATACTTTTGGTATGTCGTTATGATTGGTTGGAAGACAAATACCTCTTTCCCTGAGAAACGTTTTGTGATTGTCAAATAAATCTTCCAGAGTATGTGAAGTTTGGGAGTAAGTAGACGTATTTGATGATATGTCTACACTCAATTCTTTAACCAGCATCTGGTAATAGTAATATTTACATATGAATATTATATTATTTGAAGCTCTGTCTGCTGGGACTATGACGAATTTACTCTGGAGATTTGCTAGAACTTCTTGCGAATTGAGGTTGCTCAGTACTTGTTTTGCTTGGGGAAGAGTACTTCTGTCAATATGGCGGATTGTTTCAACGACCTTGCTTTGGTGGGGTCCAGCCAATCAGCGAGTACTGTAGGTTCAACTTTTTCTCGCTCAGACCAATCAATAACTTACTCTTCCAATGCAGACAGGACTACCTTCTGGTCGGCCTTCAGATTTATTCTTCTCGGCTCCATATATTTAGGTCCTTTCATCAGGAGTAATTTCAGGTCCTTATCACTCACCACATCCAGGTCACCATTCACAACACGTTTACATGGTGTATAGATAAAGTACAACGATTCACAATCACAACTATAGCCTCCTGACGTGTATAAGTTCCAGTCAAACTCCTTGACAGCTTTGGGGTAATTGAATATTTTGGTGGCTATAGATTTAGTATACTTATATGAAATGCAAGGAGGTTCTGTGAACTTAAAATAGTTTGGTACAGCGTTGCGTACCTCTGGATCATTCAGGATTCGAGATAAATTAATAATGTCCAGTCCTTTATCTAAGTAGTTGAGTTTCAAGAAAAGCCGATCTTTCTTGGCTGACTAAATATTTCCAGAGCAGAAACGTCTCGTTCCCCATTGACCATGAAGCGCTTGAAGAATTTCCCAGAGCGTTCAACTTGCATCCTTAAACTTTCGTCAATTGCAAGATCTCTAACAGTGGGATTTAAGTCCAGTGAAAGAATCATACTTCTCCACTGTTTTCACTGATGTGGTTGTTGATTTTGCAGACCGCATCAATGGAACCTGGTAGGTGTATTCTTGCCATCAGTGACAGTTCTCTCTTGGTGGAGAAAGATTTGAACATTTGCTATGCTCCATGGTAGAGATTCTGTAGTCTGCCATGCGCATCTTCAACAACAAATGCTGATGTTGCCCAAAGGGGTCCCTGGTTTTCAACAAATGCGTTAGCAGATGGACGTTTATGTATACTATGATTGTCTTTTTGAATTTGGTGCTAATACTGTTATATGGAATAGGTCTTTGGATTATGGACGCGGATATTCTCTAATGGACGACGGCTGAATTATGAATGACGGACCAGACGCTTGTAAGTTGAATGGTACTTCCTGCTCACTGTACAAGTCAGGAACTCCACGGAGAGTTTGACCGTTTCTGAGTGTTCTGGGGTGAGGCTGGTTCCTATCAAAAGTCGAACTGCATTCACCAAGTGGAACCAGTGATGATAGTCCTGCTTTGGTAGAATATCTCGAAGGATAATGCCAGAGTAGATCAACAAGAAGTGTCTTCACTCGGATGCCTTCCAGTACTTCCTCTCTGTCCGTGAACGTGGTCGCCGTTTAACCTCATTTGGTGGTTGGATAAGCTGAAGGCAATTTAGTTGCTCAAGTTGTGGGCCAAGGTAGTATGGCTTTTTGTGGTGAGGTGTGTCAGTCCATAAATAAACAAAATTCCTGACAACTCCAAGAAGAGTGCATGTAGTCTGGAGTGAGTGAGTAAATAGAATTTAACGTCGCTTTCCTAATATTTCAGCTATATCACGATGAACCGACTAAGCACCATCCAGCCCGGTTGTGTTCCTGCTACTTCAAAGAAGCAATCTTTGAAGCAGCATGGAACCAGACACCCTCCATCCACCCTATAAAACACTGATGACAGCGCACAAGACACAGGCAGGACGCTTACATGATGCAATAAAGACGAGTGGTATTACAGTGCTAGACATCACATTATCAAGTTCCTCTTGCTTCTCAGCAAAATGCATTGAAGCAACAGGAACCCGAGCCCACCCAACCACCCGCTGTATAGTCTGGAGAAAAACTGTTTATGTCGAAGTGTGGTAGGAGCATCAATACACTGGGGCCCTTGACTCCATCGCTTATCACATCATTCGTTGCTCTTTTTTCAGCGTCCTTTCTGTTGTTTGCATCAGTCCTCATCATATGCTGTTCATCTGATAATGGGTAAACTCTTACATGTCCATTGCTCTTCTCCAAACTTTTTTCTGGATGTTTACAAAAACTGCGCCCGTGAAGTCCATTGAATTAGGTGAAGTTCTGCAAAATAGCACGTGCAATGGTATCACATGTGCACACACTTGCGATGGCCTTGGTGATGTGAGAGATTCCGTGATGATCGGTCTAAGTTACACCTTCAGTTGCGAGTACATTCATCTCGTCGACAAAAGGTTGGAGATAAGATGTGATGTGGGCTTTCGACTTGCCAAACCAAAGTGCGAATAAGAGAGTGTGGTCACGTCGCATATGGTACGGTAAATCGTTGATAGTGCAGATCACCGACCAACAGGGATACTTAGATGAGTTTAAGACTGGCACACCATCACAGCTCCAGGTTAGAGAAATGTTGTCACACTTCTTCGACTTCAGTTTGGCAAACATTTCATGGTTAAGTGCAAGCTCTTCTCTTTGATTGCGTAAGGGCATCGCCCTTCATAAGGGTACTGTGCCCTCTACTTTTAGTGCTGTTCGGGGTCCCTACCTTCCAGTCGGCCTCCACCAGACATTTCCAACACTACCAGGTTGTGCATGCATCCTCTCATTTGACAGCCTTGGGTTTGTGGATGTCAAGATGAGAAGTTATATGAACAGTATCTATCCTACAGGGTTTCACTTTCAGCATAATATTCCCAGTGTTTACCATCACTGGGGTTTCCGCTGTGCACAGAGATTTTGGACCTGCTATAGAACGGCTGTGTGGATTATTTACAAATTTGGTATATCGATATCTTTCTGGAATATCTTCAGTCCACATACACCCATGGGCGGCGCTACCTGGATGCCAAACTTAACATTTCACACGTTAGTTCAAACAATTGGTGCTCGGAGTACTAACCGTTGGTATCTGACGCTTGGAATCACAGTCAATCAGTATAACAGGACAGAAACGAGCTGACGTCATCGCAGATTCCACTTTCGGTGTTCGGACTGTACTAAACAAAATATTTGATAGATTTTCGTTGTTTAAACGTTGAATGTAAATGTCATGCAGTCAATTCATTAATCCCGCCTTTCTAAGCACTTCTGGCTGAGGCAGTCATGTCCACTTGTTTTGCAGACTTACTCCAGCCGAAGAGCTTTGGCGTAGTGATGTTCTACCAGCTCCTAGAGAAAGCGGTCCAAAATAGTAGTGTTTGTTGCTTTAAGGCAAGGGGGAGACTACTATGAACATTTCATTTCCATGCAGTAAAATTAGAATTACAAGCGTCTAGTCCGTCATTCATAATCCAGCCGTCGTCCATTAGAGAATATCCGCGTCCATAATCCAAAGACCTATTCCATTTGCCGCATAACAGTATTAGCACCAAATTCAAAAAGACAATCATAGTATACATAAACATAGGCTTGTTTCCTGCAAGAGAGAAGCGGTCAACAGTTTTCAATGATGCCGGCAAGACATCATGATGTTCCAAAAATATCAAATCCGTATCGCTGATCAGTATTCTTAATCCATAATATTCGTTATAGAGTCGTCATCTAAAAAAAAAAAGATGTATCTCAGTCACGCTTTGATTGTGACTGTTCATATGAGTACCATGAGGATCTTGAAGTACATGGGTTCATACGGCCCCTAGCCCCGGGTTAAGCGGAATTAGACACAAGTTACGAAACGCAGCGCCACAGATCTTGCACGCTACGTTCGTATTTTGCTATCAGCATGCGATATGTATCGCCAAATTTGAGAAACTTTGAGTGGAGGCGCTTGGTGGAATATCCCTGTTTTATAAGTTTCTGCAACAATGTTTTGTGACGTTGATTAAAATCATCACATTTAACACAGGATCTAGCAAATGCTACTAAGCGAGATATGTATACGCCATATGCAGGTCCCACTGGAATATTACTATCCAGAAAGGGATAGTTTACGATGTCGAAATTGTAATCATCTCTTTTGTCATAAAGTCGACGAGAGAGAATGCCCGCTTCATTTTTATAGAGATAGAGATCTAAATAAGATGTGCCTGTAGGGCTATCTGTAGTTTCCTTCAAATCCAGATTAGAATTAGATTCACTAATTCCCCAATTTGATCTGCAGATGTCATGAAATCATTTGCGATTGTTTTCTGTCCCTACACACCCATAGATGGTGCCACCTGGCAGCCAACTACAATTTTGTTTTCACACAATAAAATTAGAAAGACTTAAGTCATATTTTCAACTTTAGTGTGTGTCATGAGATGTCACTCTGGGTCAAAGTCCATTCACATGCACCCAAATGGTGCTATATACATGTATGTGGATACCTTGCCACAATATATTTGCTTTTGATCATTATCTTAAGAAATAATGAATGTTTACTTTTTATTTTTCATGTGCAAATGGGATGCCTCCACGATAGATTTTAACATGCATTGCATTGATTTTTTTATTACAACCCAATTCAATCAAAATGCAGCTTTCTAATATAAGATATTATAATAATTTCTAATGTTACGTAAGTAGAACAAGACTATAAATGGTGAAGTACATCCGAAGATGTTCAATATCGATTATCGTCATTACAGAATAGCAACCATGGAAGCAGCCTGATGAAAGTTTTTTTGGAGTATTTCGCATTTATGTATTTGTTTCAGGGACGAGAGAAGAATATGGGGTGCTAATCTGACCATCCATGATATACAAGAAGATGATTACAACGTATCTCTCCACTGCTCCATGTACACGAATTTCCGAGGCCCAGGACCGATCACTGTCGTAGTTCTGCGACCTGGTAAGAACCACCCTACCCGAAAAAGTTAGCGCTCGGAACGCGTGCGGAATGCATTCCTACAGCTTTTGTGTGATTGCAATCCGCATGCATTCCGCATGCATTAAATTGGAACCTTCATGATTATGCACTCGAGTGATCGCTTGTTTCAAGTTGCTGCACGTATTATGCGATCATTATGCCTTCCAAGTGTGGAAGGCATAATGATCAGAAGCGCTCCTCATCCTGAATGCATGCGGAAGCCATAATGATCGCATGGCATTAATAATTGAATGATCAGCATGAACGCATTCCGCACGCATGCATTCAAAAGCTCTTGTACACTAGCAATCACATAAATCAAATGACTGACATTTTAACTGGGCAAATGTAAAGTACATTGTAAGCTACAGATGTACATGTAGAGGTTGTATGAATTGTGCTATTTATACAGTACAGTTCAAACCTTCTGAAGAGTAAAATTGGTCCAACATAAACATTTCAAGTAACCCATGTAACTTTATCAAGGACCTGAAACTGACCATTAATGAATTCATTAATACATGTACATTGTAAATGCAAGTGGAAATACTTAAATTATACATACATGCTAAAATTTAAATATATTCAGAATGTATCCAAAGTGTATAATGACAATTTTTCAAACTGTAGAGTGACCTTCAAGCTAGTGAGTAATTCACAAAATGACAGACTTACCATCAAATGCAAAGGTTTTTCTGAATCACTTGATATTTGCAGTAAGATTGGAGAAATAATGTGTATACATATTAATTTCATCTTAGTTTTAAAGCATTTGCTTGAGCCTAATCAAGCTAAAAACTAAAAAATATAACGCTGTACCAAAACGAAATTTCTATCCGTACATGATTACCTCCCCCTTGTGGGCACAGGGACTCGTATTTGGTCGGTTATTAGTATATATAAATATTAATATCATAATTAATAACCGACCAAATACGAGTCCCTGTGCCTGTGGGCGCTGCGATCCGTGACGTAGCAGTGGAACAACAGTCTGCTGTGCACATGGCGCGAATCATGTAGACAGGGAAGCGACAAGTGTTAATTTTTGAAGATATTTCTCGGTGTTTCTGTGCCTCCGTCGGCAAGGATATTCGGGAAAGTTATCATGCCATTTTGTGCCGCATATAACTGCGCGAATCGTACTGATCGTACTCCGGCGAAGGGTATTAGTTTCCATGCTTTCCCGCGGGATGAACAAATCAAGAAAAAATGGGTTCATTTGATTCGGCGGGATGGGTTTGTACCTACAAAAAACAGCACGGTGTGTTCTGCACATTTCGAGGAGGATTGTTTTGAGCCATCATATGCTTTAAAAGTGTATTTTGGACTAATGGAAACTCCGTCGGGTTCATCGATGCGCCGTCGGCTGAAGCCTGGGGCGTGTCCTACTATTTTTGCCTTCACCACAGAGAAGGCTACGCCTGTCTTCCGAGGAGCGGCTGAAAAGCGGCGGCGACTAGTAGAGGTACGTATGTACGTCATATTCCTCAAGTGTATGTACCGTACTTGAACAGTTCAATGTGCTATTGATTATATTGTAAGACCTTTTTTATTACTTGGTTTTCCAACTGTCGATCTCCATTTTGTCAAAGTAAAATAGAAAGAGTTCGAATTTTCGATTTTTTTTCATATTTTTCTCGGTCTACATTAACTGATGCATCTGTCATAGAGGTTGGGGGGGGGGAGGGGGATATAAAACTGGAACTCGCAAATTCAGTGTAAATTTTACTTCTCTTTTGGTCATTTAGCATGTTTAGACGTAGAATACGCCTTCGACCACGTTTTGTTTTTCCGCAAGCTTTGAAAAGATGTAACTTTCGAGGGGACACTATACTGACTCTCCGCGATTCGGGTGGTTTTAGTTTTGTGATTTCTAAACGAGGGTCGGCAAATATAGTCGAATGTACGGATGGTGCATTGGTGTGCTGGACGATGGATGCCATGAAGTCTGATGGATCTCGAGCAATGGCTAGCAATGAAAGATGATCATTAAAATGAAAAATGGAACAATCGAACATCTCAAAAATGAATGTACATTGTTCAAATCCTCTATCAGATTTCGGGACACAGCGTACATTGTCAGACTGTATAATTTACCACATGTATGTTGGTGCTACAACATAACTTTTGACATGGTAATGGTATTTTGTGAAACTGCGGATTGATTTGTCAGTCTATCCGGCGAAGATCGAAATGTTGCATTTGTAAACCTAAATAGTGTCAAGGATCAATTATTGTGAAACGTTGTTGTTGTAACAGGATATTTCATAATACGAAAGAAGTATTTTGAGATTGGTAGGTACTTCCCACAAAACTGAATATTTACACAGATATACAGCTCAACATGTTGCAACTGTATCATCGATAAACCAGTGAATATACAACAAATCGATGTTGTAAAATACTCGTGCATTTTGTGGTTTTTCTGTCACAAGATGAAAATTTTTAAATGATGATGCATTCGTGCAAATTAGTTCCAGTAGGGTCACAGGTAGAACTGAAAGATATTATTGTCATATTTGATATAGTTGTAAAGTTATTGAGGGTATTGGTTTTCATAAAAATTATAATCTCGAATAATATTAAAACTATGTACTATAGTTTCAAAATAACTAGCCGATCTAGCTGCATGGGGCCCTAATGGAACTAATTATGGATCATTTATAATGATTATGCGTGTCAAATTTTTCATCTTTTGACACAAATTGTACAAAATATTGTGTAATATCAATTTACTGAATATTCACTGGTTTACTATGGTATCACAATACTGAGCTGTATGTGTGTGTAAACTATCAGCTTCCTGTGAAGAACTAATCTCAAAATATTTCCGATCACTGATGTATTTATTTGCAGGTCTGGGGTCTTTTTGCATGCCAACTTTTCCATTTAGACCTACAACTTTGGACATTTGTCCATACTATGCAGTGACCTCCGAAAAGACTGGCAACTTCCAACTTCGTCAAATAGACCTGCACTCAAAAAATTTAAATACATCACTATTGATTTTAAAAATTTCTACATATCCTGTTCCACAATAATTGAACCTTAAAGTGAACGTAAACCCTCAAATAAAGTTTCCATCAAATGAAAGACCATTGCAAACAGTGTGGGAAAACATTTATTTAAATTTTTTACGATTTTATTACACAGAGTAAACAGCAATTAAAGCATGGTATTCTATGGTGGTCTGTTGCAATCATATTTAGGTCCAGTGACGTCACACTGCCTTAATACATATATTTCAAACGTTGTATGCACTTTCCAGTGCTTGATTCAAGCTTAAGGTGTGTATACTTTGAGTTTCAACACAGACTCACTGTTCCAATGTGCATGTTTCACCAAAATCTGGGAGATGGTGACTCACGAGTGTCAAGTCAATTTCAATCTTGCATTTAATTTCCCAGATTTTGGAACATGCACATTGGAACAGTGAGTTTGTGTTGAAACTCAAAGTATACACACCTTAAGCTTGCATCAAGCATTGGATAGTGCATACAAAGTTTGAAATATATGTATTAAGGCAGTGTGACGTCACTGGACCTAAATATGATTGCAACAGACCACCATAGAATACCATACTTTAATTGCAGTTTACTCTGTGTAATAAAATCGTAAAAAATTAAAATAAATATTTTCCCACACTGTTCGCAATGGTCTTTCATTTGATGGAAACTTTACTTGAGGGTTTACGATCACTTTAATAGCCAAAATAAAAAAAGAGTTATTTTTCAACATGTCAGATTTATTAATTTTTTTTTTTTTTTTGAATTAAAATGAAGTTGAAAACAAAGTTGAAGGTTTGGTGGACATAAACAAAAATGGATAATGCGCTCTTTTGTAATTTTGTTCTTTGGATAATGTGACTTTTGGATATCATGCCTTGAGTGCTTAGCTCATGTGACCTGTTGTAATATCGATTAGGATTTGCGTACCAGATTATAGTTGTACTTCAAGCCTGCTACACAAGATTTATACTGCATTGTTATTAGCACATTTTTTCTCTTCTTGGCCTAGACAATTTATCCAGCAAAGTGCATTTTATTAAAATTTGTTTGTCTCCTCAGCAGTGCTTCATTTTTATCTCGCCTTACGAAGTAAAGGGGAGATATTGTGAGAGGGGGAAAGAGGATGTCGTCGTCGGTGTCGGTGTCGGTGTCGGTGTCGGTGTCCCCTGCCTGGAAATGAATGGGGTTTTGGTTTAGCAAGTTAAAAAAAAATCTAGAATAATTAGAAAAAATATAAAAAAAATATAAAAAATATGGGGGGTGGGTATGCCACCTGGGGGTACTACCCCTGGGGTACTCTAATGTTAAAATCCCTATGAATGAGTTTTGCGTTTAGCTGAAGTGCACATGTACATCTGTACTTGGAAAGTTTCTTGCAGTTGTCAGCTGTCTTTGGATGATTATGAAACTTGGTATACATGTTTCTTATGATAAGAGGATGTACCTGTGCTATTTTTGAGAAGAAATATTAATTTTTCTCAAAATTATGGCAAATGAAGAGTTTTCTGTTTAGGTAAATTGTACATGTAGGCCTCTACATGTATACATATACATCTACATGGTAACTTTGTTCCAGTTGTCAGCTGTCATTGGATGATTATGAAACTTGGTACACATGTTTCTTATGATTAGAGGATGTACCTGTGCTATTTTTGACAAGAAATATTAATTTTCTCCAAATTATGGTAAATGAAGAGTTTTCTGTTTAGGTAAATTGTACATATACATGTCCATGGTAAGTTTGCTCCAGTTGTCAGCTGTCATTGGATGATTATGAAACTTGGTACACATGTTTCTTATGATAAGAGGATGTACCTGTGCTATTTGTGAGAAGAAATATTAATTTTTCTCAAAATTATGGCAAATGAAGAGTTTTCTGTTAGGTAAATTGTACATACAGGCCTCTACATTTATACATATACATCTACATGGTAACTTTCCTCCAGTTGTCAGCTGTCATTGGATGATTATGAAACTTGGTACACATGTTTCTTATGATTAGAGGATGTACCTGTGCTATTTTTGACAAGAAATATTAATTTTTCTCCAAATTATGGCAAATGAAGAGTTTTCTGTTTAGGTAAATTGTACATGTAGGCCTCTACATGTATACATATACATGTACATGATAAGTTTGCTGCAGTTGTCAGCTCTCATTGGATGATTACGAAACTTGGTACAAATGTTTCTTATGATTGGAGGATTTATTTGTGCTATTTTTGAGATGAAATATTAATTTTTCTCCAAATTATGGCAACTGATTGAGTTTTGCGTTTAGCCGAAGTGCACATGTACATCTGTACACCACAGTTTGCTGCAGTTGTCAGCTGTCATTGAATGATTATGAAACTTGGTACACATGTTTCTTATGATTAAAAGATGTACCTGTGATACCATCCATACCATCACTACCATCCATACCATCACTACCATCCATACCATCACTACCATCCATACCATTCCTACCATCACTACCATCCATACCATCACTACCATCCATACCATCACTACCATCCATACCATAACTACCATTCCTACATCATACCATCCATACCATCACTACCATCCATACCATCACTACCATCCATACCATCGCTACCATCCATACCATCGCTACCATTCCTACCATCCCTACCATCACTACCATCCATGCCATCACTACCATCCATACCATCATTACCATTCCTACCATCCATACCATCACTACCATTCCTACCATCACTACCATCCATACCATCACTACCATCCATACCATCACTACCATCGCTACCATTCCTACCATCACTACCATCCATACCAACACTACCATCCATACCATCACTACCATCCATACCATCACTACCATCCATACCATCACTACCATTCCTACCATCCATGCCATCCATGCCATCACTACCATCCATACCATTACTACCATCTATACCATCACTACCATCTATACCATCACTACCATCCATACCATCACTACCATCCATACCATCACTACCATTCCTATCATCCATACCATTCCTACCATCACTACCATCCATACCATCACTACCATCCATACCATCACTACCATCCATGCCATCACTGCCATCCATACCATTCCTACCATC
>JAVTVY010039252.1:0-15857 GCA_036873755.1 Hanleya hanleyi | reverse complement strand
AAATGGCCGTGTGAAAGTCACATGAAATCGGTCAGTAGCGCGAGACCGAGGGAGATAGTTGGGCACACAAACCATCAATAAGTTCTCTTCGATGTACCGGTACATCACAGACAGGTACCTCTGGTCAGAGAAACCCACAGCGAACGAAACCCCCACGAACATCCCTCCCCCCCCCCATCACATATTATACACTTATTAACTTGTGACGGAGTCAATATCATGAAACCTGGACCCGAGGTCAGACTTGGCCAAGCAGACCTGACCGAGGCCGCAGGCCGAGGTCAGGTCTGCTTGGCCAAGTCTGGCCAAGGGTCCAGGTTTCATGATATTGACTCCGACACAAGTTTATAAGTGTTTTATTATACCGAATTTATTAACTGCAGTGAATTATCGCTATGACGCCAGACTAGCGCATGGTATTACTACTCCTTTCCAAAAACGCTGTTTGGCGAATACTTTGTCATGCAGCTGTGTGTCACCGGAAACAAGACACACAGATACAATTTTATGAATGGTTCATGGATAAATATACAAAGCTGCTTCCAATCTGACTAGAATAATATTAAGAATTTAAACTTTCAGACGTGTTTTCCGAGATTTACGAGGTGAACCCTTCGTCACAAACCCCGGGTGTTTTGATACAATGTAGCCACTGGCTTTACACATTTCATTCATAAATCCTATTTGGGTCATGGTGAACTAATTTGATTGGGTGACATCGACCGCGTAAAGTTACTCCAGTTTGGAGATGAGAATGAAATGGATTACTCGGACAGTGCAGATAGAAATTACATATAACAAATTATTATACCTCTTAAATATTCAGGAGACCGAAACGTATGCTTACCATCGACGAACGGGAATATTTATCTCCAGCCTTCTTTCTCAACTCAGCAAAGAATTTGAAGTTGTTCTTTCGACGAAAGACTATCGAAATCAACATCTTTTGCTTGACAGAAGACCCGTAATGTTGATATAGACGCCTGTATAACATTTTTTGCGTTCTTACTGTCCCTATTTTGTAGCAGTTCTTGTAGATTTTTATCGCACAAATCTACGAAGCGACCACCGTCAGCCATGTTGCAGGCAGACGGTACTTGTAAACAGTTAGATAATCACGTGATTACAATATTGATTCCCGACCTCACGCGCTCCGCCTGACACATAAACAGCTGGGTCAGTGATTGAAAAATATTGACTCGTGGCTGGATAAAGTTTGACCAATGAAATACCAGAAAACCCTCATGAATATTCAAGAGGTATAATAATATTTTTTATGCTACTTCAGCAATAAAACGAATAAAACATGGTAAATGATAATAGCTCAAGACAATGTTATTTCATATTCATATATCAATTTGTCGGGTAATTGGACACCCTTTTATATTTATGCGTGTTTTATCTGTTGTCTGATGTTTGTAGTTGTGTATGTTTTATATGTATGTTTGATTGCGTTTTAGCCCTGCTGGGCACAACTTTTACCCAAATAAACTATTCTATATCATGAATTGCAGCGTGGCGGATTTACTAGGTAGGCCTACCGGTGTGATGGATATAAGAATGTCTGGTGATTGGTGTCTCTTTTCTTATACTTTTCTATTGCAACTAAGGGCGGGCACTTGTCCCCGATGTGGAGAAAATTTTCCTAGCTGGGTTAGAAGATCTTAGCCACCGGACATTCTTAGCATTCACACTGGTCCATTCATGTTTTCAGTTCTTCTGAATCTCTGTTATTACTCGTCCATGGCAACATCTATTTTGGAATTTCAGTTTCCTAGCCCTATTACTAAGAAATGTAGGATGAGAGAAAAAAGGGGGAATACTGTTGCTTTTAACCTGATCCCGTGATATTCGAATACCGCGTGGCGGAATTGCGGTGAAGTAACCGCCTTATGAAGACGTGTTGGTTACACATACATATTCCATACTCTGAAAAAACAGTTGTGTACAGAATTGCACATCTGCAAAAATTGTGTATCAGAAGTACTTTTTCTACACAAATTGTGTATCAGAGCTACACAGTGGTTGTAGATGTTCAATTTTGTTACAGCGCTTGTATCTGTGGTATACAGTTTGTGGTTGTTTTTAGAGAGTAAAAGCTCGAATGTTTCTCATTTCAGATGATGTTTTATTAGAATCCTGAGAGTCTGCACTACATTATTTCTCATTTCTGTCAAGTAAAGTTTCAAATTGACGAATGTGGTTGGGCAAAACTGCGTGACGGAATTACATTTTCGTTCATGTTTTAAGGAAGTGTGATTTTTCCTATTTTATAAATTTCAACTTTGAAAAAAAAATCTGTGGACAGACCCAAACACATGGATTCTGTTGTCATATGTCCGGCAATGCGCGTATAATCGATTGAATGTAAAGAGCGAGAATGATTGGTCAACAACATGGGCGAAATTGTTCGGGAATGACATAACCGAGATTTTGAATTATATGACGGAATTACATTTTCGTTACAGATTTAGTGGAATCCATGATATTATGATCTTTAATTACTTCTGTAGCCTGTTCATCGTGCATGATCTATAATTTAAGCAAAAAAAAGGTAAATAAAATTTAAAATAACATGCACTCCTCAGGGTACAGTTTCTTTTTATCCACTATCATTAAGATAACTTGTAGCACATTTAAAAACAGATCAAAGTTCGTAGAGTGAGATTCACATGTACGATTTGCGACAAGTGAATGATACACAATTTAGTTGCGATTATGATTCATGCATTCATTGTTTATTAATAATTGTTTGGGTGTAAATCAATCAATGTTGCTTAAGTATAATAATAAAATAAAGCTGACATACACAAAGAAAATAACAAAAACTATTTCATGATATTTCGAAAAACCTGACTTCCCGACATCTACCGACAACCACATCCCCACCTGGGCGAGCCATATCGTGGAAGACAGTCCAGCCCCCTGCCCAACGACAGGCACACCCGAGCAGGGGCGACAAACGAGTATAGACACGCAACGAAACGTTATATACATGAATATCCAATATCATGCTAATTGTCGAAATGATACACGGTAATTATATTGCAAATATTTGAAAGCATCAGTGACTTGTTGAATAGGAATCTTACTCTTTAGTCATGAATGGATTTAAATAGAATGATGATGATGATCTTCACTGAGGTCCCCGCGTCTATCAATTAACATACAGTCAGTAGTTTAATGGAATGTTCTGGGGATTCAAACAAAATCGTGAACCTTGTAAAAATATGCTAAGGGACTGTTCATTTTTACCAGGGGGTGGACCGGAGGAATCAGGGGGAAAGGGAGGCCCTAAAATTTTCAAACCCAGGTGGGGGGGGGGACCAAAATTTTTGGAGGTTTGGTTCGGGGGGGGGACAAAATTATCACAGATAGAACACCTGAATTCAACCCCGGCGTATTTCTATAACACCAACATTTGAGAACATGAACCCATCCCCATGCACCTCCTTTTGGCCCTGGTCGGGAGATATTTATTTTGAGATTATTTTGTTCCAGCATATTCTCAGCTGAGATAAGAATGACAAAATCTAATAATTGCCAACTGAACTAATCCTCCATAAACATGACTAATCCCCCATAAACAAACATCAAGTATACACATTCGAAGACTGAATGAAGATTACATAATAACCTAGTCCTTTACTTTGGTTCAACCCAGATGGGAAAATGTATCATTGACAGCAGTAGAAATACCGGGGCAATTAAATGCTAGTTTAACCATGATTTAATACAGATACATCCAGATTGTGTTGATCATGTTTAACAGAATACAGTAACACCTAAACAGTTAATTTTCATATTATTCGGGGAAAAGTACCAGCCGGCAACAAAACAAAATTCATTTAATTAATTTAGAAAAAATCTTTTCAAAATAAGTAAAACATTGACACTGTACAATACCTTATCATAGGGCGACTGGGGAAAATGGCCACTGCATTCTGATAGTATATTTCAAAATTTAGCATTAGACTTTCTTAGTTTAAACATATTTGATTACCTCAATAACAGAAATAGGATTGGGGACAAGTTCTAATCAACTTACGTGCCCTCTCAGAAATTACATACAAAGATAAATAATCAGGCGGCAAAACAGACATTAACTTCAGCATACAGACTTTTTTCCACATTTATGTGTAAAATGTGAACTTTTTTGTAATGAAATAAAAATAAAGTTTTGTTGAAAATACATATTTTAATAAGTGAAGAAAACACAAAAAAAAACAAGAAAACTATGCTCATACTAGTAAAATCAAATACAGGGAAAGTAAACAGTCCATGACGGGAAATGTCCGAAGGGAAAATGTTAGCCAGGGGAAGTGTGTGCGCGGCGATTCTCCTCTCGGACCTGGTATACCAGGACAAAATGGCAGTCGACCAACAGTTACATGTCTTTTCTAATCTCTCGATGTCTTTGGGGTGATAGTTTTAAATATGTCTTTGCAATAGTCATCATGTGCCCGAAGTGAACTTGGGATATCGGGGAAGGCAGATCGGTACTTATACGCTATGTATTAATGGTGGGATGGTGATCGGATTGAAGATAAGTGCGGCTGATGATTCAAGACAATTTCCATACAATTTAAGCTACGGCCCTGGCATAATGGGAGACAAGGCTGTTCGAAGGTTGGATTCAAGATTGCATGCCGCCCTCGACGCGCCGAAAGCAAGGCATATTGTGTTTCATTTTCGATAGATTTTTCGACTTTAAAGCTGTCAATTTTCATATCAATAGTGCTGAATATCACTACAGGGGTTTATCCATCTGTCCACTCAAATTTGCACATGAAAAAAAATCCACATTCGCTCTCACCATGTCACTTAGTATGTACAAATATGTCGAAAACAGAAATGAAATCGTCCAGTTTGACGCCTATTTACATGATACGAGACGATCGGCTTTTGGTGGATTTTTTTATATGCATATGTTTGACGAAATATGGACGCATCATCATGTAGACATCGGGCACGATGAACTAAAACAGTCGACTTTTAGAACGGAAAATGTACGTCGGAAGAAGCACAAATATGACCAGTCGCCATGAGAGCTGTCGAACATTTATGCTGGTCTTCTCTGAGGTCCGCGCGTCTGTCATTTATAGCCGGGTCGCTGCAGCGCAACCGTTACATTACGGGCTACCTACCAAGGTGAAGACATTTGGGTCACAGCACTTCGTTTCCCGATTGGATTTGAGCGACAGAACGTGAGGGGACCATAGTATGGAGGAATTATCATTCTTCTAATAGAAGTGCCGAGAAGAATCACCAGCCACGCATCGTTTTCCGCTTTGATTTGACACAAGTCTCTAACCGACTGGATGTATGGGGAGGACGGAGATGGATAGATTTCTTCTGCGTAGTTGACGGATTTTACAATTATGATTAACACCAGATCTGAGAGTACGCTCTCTATCGCCAAGATCGGGAGCGACTATTGTAGATCTATTTTCCGTAGATCTGGACTTTCAACGGCGGATGGAAGTTTGCAGGAAGGCTAACATACCGGTAGTGCCCGCCTACGAAGCTGGGTCATCATGACATGAAGGAACCAGACGCATGGCTATATATCGGTTATCGAATTTTGCGCTCCGACAAAAAATGCTGAAACAAAAATAAAATAAATATTAACTGCTCCACCCCTGGCCTATATACAATAAATGTCACACATATGATGAACAAACATTTAGAGATGCATGTGTTTCACAGTATTTATATTGATATATGTTCATGAAACCGACAAGATTCGAATGACCATCCTAGAAAATTATATGCAAATAGATTTGCATATGCTATTAAACGTGTGATCATCCGCATGTGCGAGCACCTTTCATTGGTTTCAAATCCTGCAATTTGCACACGTTTCTATAGCCTAGGAAATATTATCAAATATCCATTTATCATAACCGTGTGTAACATATGCAAATAGTCATATATAACATAAATGTAGTGCACGTTGCAAATATAATGAAATACGAAAATGTCATTACATGAAACCTAGCAATTTCATGCGTGTTATGGTCAATTTTACCAACTCGTCATCCATATAGGAAATGTTTCAGAAATATACAGATTTAATAATCCAAGTGAAATGTAGATAAAAACCATTGATTTCACCGTACATTACACGTATAAGGAAGACTCGTATGTACAAGCATATATCACAAGGTAGTTACATACATCATGTCCATATGCCAATGACCTGGCCACTGTATGGCGAAGCTATGGCAAATATATCTATTTGCTTATATACGAACGGACTGGAATTTATTTTAAATTCGACTAAAAAAAATCCTTCATCACACGGGTTAAATATAACTAAACTAGAACATACTCAATATGCTCAGTATGGTATTCAAATGTTAAGTGAATGCAATCATTTAATTTTTCTCAACCTTCTAGTCAAATGTCTGTGAATGCGACCGTTCACCAGGGTATCAAATGTAAGTAAAACTATATATTCAATACGGCCGTTCATCCCCTATTTGCAACCAATCAAATCAATGTACACCCGAAACATTCCACATGGTTATGTCATATAGGTGAAATTAGGGACTCTCCAAGCTGCACTGTACAGTTAAATTATTATAAATATCTAATTACACCATATCGGAATTGTATTATAAATGAATCAAATTTCGGACTCTCACATACCTGCATGTTAAATGTACAATTTTCTGTAGTGGTAAGTGTTCGTGCGGATATCTTGAAAGACATGCCAACACGGCCCCTATCATCCAAAAGCAACGACGTCATAGCCCTATCAAAGCATCTGATGGAAAGTGATGAACTGTGTGACTGTTAGATAGAAGAAACTGCTCAAACGTGGAAATAATAGTATAATCCATGTTCTTATTCAGAACACAAGTCTGTGAGATTTCATGTCGATCGAGCGTCATGTTAACCACAGTCACAAACTACAATCACAATGATTTGTACAGAGGGCAATCTCGGGGACGAAACGTTCACCAGCAATATACAAGGGTCTGATCCGTCATTCAATATTCAACCGTCGCCCATTAAAGAATTTCCGCGTCCATAATCCAAAGACCTAATTCATATAATAACATAAGCACCAAATTAAAAAGATAAATCATAGTATACATAAAAATAGACAGAAGCGGTTAACATTTTTCAATGATGCCAGCACAACATCATGATATTCCAAAAATATCAAATCCGTATCGCTGATCAGTATTCTTAATCCATATGATATACGTTGTAAAGGCGTTATCTGTAGTATGATGTATCTCACTCATGCTTCAAATGTCCCTGTGGCGTTAGTCTCATCTGCCTACTTGTATCTACTAGGTATTATTTCTAGCAAGCGTTATCGCGTCGCTTTATTTCTCGTGAATACAGTCCTTTGATTTCGATATTTGCAGGGAGAATGGTAGCGGTTATGATCTCCTTGATAGAGAACGACGAGTGTAATAAAAGAGCACCTACCTACCTATAGTTATCGTGTCGACTCGAATTGACGAGTGTGTTTGATCAGTGTGTTAAAATGGCCTTTCATTATCTTCGGTACATTGATCACCTCCTGTATTCTTGTTCCATCGTGCATGTAACTGTCACGGAGTAAAAAGAGCAGGTCGTGAATGGTTGGGTCTATCAGAATATAAATTCAGACGAGATGCGATTGTGATTCAGATATTCTTTCTTTATTTCAACGTATAACCTCTAAGGATCAAGATATGTGCTCCATTTAAACTTTATTTGAAAACTCACATAAGTTCTCCGTCGGGCGTCAGTCACATCTCCTCATAGATTGGAGCGATATGCAAGAGGCGAGAAAAATTGACGACGTCTGGCGACTAAAAAGCAACCATATAACTATACAGGAAATCATCCCTCGGCACCGGACATACAGACCCGAACATTCGGTAGATTCTCGGACGTAGCCTTAGTATCTCAGCCGCGGTCAGAGTTACTTGACGAAAAAAGATATCTGCACATGCAATTGATTAAATTTGAACCGCTGTTCTACCGAAGCCGCTAAACGTTTCAGTTTAATTCCAGAACGACGAAAGGATCTGCAGCCATATTGTGGACTCCATGGAAACAGATATGACATCTTGCCAGTACACCGACATGCCAGTTTTCCACCACCCTTTTAATTTTGCGTTTAATGGTCTACTCGGGAATGGCCATGTAGTTACCATCGTACGTTGTGGTGCTCAACACCTTCAATTGACATTGACGAATCAATATGGAACGCCTAATACATGGTATTGGGTCCACTAAAAGGAAAAAATATGTCATATTTTCAGATTCACTGTCATGCCTTCAAGCGATTAAAACTGGAACTTCGACTCATCCCAATATCTTGAATATTCTACAATTACATGACTGTAGATTTGATCAACAGATTGATATTGTTTTTTTTGTTGGTTGCCTAGTCACGTTAGCATCAAAGGTAATACTGGGGCTGATAGAATGGCTATGGCTAAGGACGCCCTAGAGGATGATCCTGTTGGAATCCCATGTAGCGATTTCAGACCCTCTATCTGTACTTTTGTGAGACGGCTGTTTCAATCTTTATGGAATGCTGTGTATAATAACAAACTTCATGAGTTAAAGACAACTGTAGGCTATACTCATCTGAACAGCCAGAAACGTTTCGATCAAACCATGATCAGGCGATGTAGAATCGGCCATACACGATTAACTCACGAACATTTACTACAAAAGAGCCACTCCCAAGGTGTATTTCATGCCACGAAGATCTCACAGTGAAACATATTCTTATCGACTGCATAGATTTTAAGATCGTAAGAGATTCTTTTTATCAAGCGACTACATTGAAAGATCTTTTTAGTCGGGTGAGAGAGGACTGTGTCTTGGGTTATTTAAGAGAAATCGGTTTGTTACATAAGTTTTAATGTGTGTATGTTTTAATGTGTTGGATTACTAAGTTATTGACTTGATTA
Organism: Hanleya hanleyi; assembly: GCA_036873755.1. Lineage (NCBI taxonomy): Eukaryota > Metazoa > Mollusca > Polyplacophora > Lepidopleurida > Hanleyidae > Hanleya > Hanleya hanleyi. The sequence continues at coordinate 6,924 of JAVTVY010039252.1, read as the reverse complement.
CTTAGAATTTTGTTTGATTGTCGCTAATAGCTGAAATATTGCTGAACGCGACATTAGCCGTTAATTCTCTCTCTCCTGCACATACACGCGAATAATGAAAGCTCTGTGTCATTAATTGAGGGTGTGTATGGAAAGACAGTTCACCCGAATCCAGTTGTCATCATTTTGTAATTGTAAAACAGGGCAGGTCACTCCAAGTTTTCCTCCGAAAATAACGATAAGATCCTGCACATTAGCGAAGATCTCTGAAAAGAATTTTGAAAATCGCCCTGACTCAGCGTACATGACTATTCTGTGAAGTCATGTGACGCAGTCAGTATGTCGGCACCTCTTCCCACTTCCCTTATATGTGTTGTAATGTAACTGGAATACAAAACATCACAGGGATCACTTTTAGTTCTCATCATGTTTTTAGAAATAACCAGTCAGTATACATGTACTTGTCTGCGGGGTTATATGTCTTCTTGTCAGTACGACGGCATCGTTTTCCACCACCCTTTTAATGCTACGTTTAATTGTTGCCTGTAAATGGTGAGATTCTGTTGATGGACGTTTCGTCTTCGAGGCTTGCGCCCTGTACAAATCATTGTGATTGTAGTTTTGTAACTTCTAAACATGGTGGTGAATGAAGCGCTTGCACAGCGTCGGGCCTCACAGGCATTTGTTCTGAATAAGAATTGTCATTCTACTCCCTCGTTTGGGCCGTTTTCTTCTATATGGCAGTCACGTATTTCATCATTTTCCATCAGATGACTTGATAGAGGCTATTACCTCATCCCTCTGAAATATTTTTTTATCTACTACCGCTCAAGCCGGTGCTAAGGGCCGTGTGGTCACGTCATTCAAGATGTCCACATGAGCACCTGCAATAAATGCGAGGCCGGAATACAAATCATCACACAGGTCACGTTTGGTTCTTGTGACGTTTTTAGAAATACGCAGTCAGTATATTTGTCTCTTGGGTAATATGACTTCTTGTCAATACTTCGGCATCGTTTTCCACCACCCTGTTTATGCTGTGTTTAGTTGGTTTTGTAAACCGTTTTGAGAGTTTTTAAAATATTTCCCATAATGTTTGAGATTAGTTAAAATTTAAGTCTTTAACTCAAATGATCATTTTCCAAATAGAGCCTAAATTAGACAGTGCTTTTCTCAGGTCCAAACCGGTTGATTGTTGGCACCTATTCCGGGTCACAGCATGTACCGAGGATATAAATATAATGCTTTAATTTATGTTCAAATACCTGCTCAATGATATGGTATGAACAGATTTTCCAAAGGATCAGCATATATAGGGACTAATAGTGTAGCATATTAGCAGCGTCAGTTTACTACTACCGGGCCGAATTTCCAATTCAGGATCCGTGAGTTTTCTCGAAGTCTAAATATTTCCAATAAAGCAATTTGACTGCCCCTAATTCTCTAAGAGGAAAATCACATAATCTATGTATGATTCGATGCAGAGAAAACATGGACTAGGCCAACACACTCAAGCTACACTTAATTTATCAACATGGGAGAGAGAGGTTTAACGTCGCGTTCAGCAATGTTTCAGCTATATAGCGACGACCAAACAAAATTCGAAGTACTCAAGCCAATAACTTAGTAATCCAACACATTAGAACACACACTATACACACATTAAAACTTCTGTAATAAACCGATTTCTCTCAAATAACCCAGGACACAGTCCTCTCTCAACCGACTAAAACGATCGTCCAAAGTAGTCATTCGATAAAAAGAATCTCTTGCAATCTTAAAATCTATGCAGTCGATAAGAATTTGTTTCACTGTGAGATCTTCGTGGCATGGAATACACCTTGTGACTGGCTCTATTTTTTTTAGTAAATGTTCGATTCTACATCGTCTGATCATGGTTTGATCGAAACGTTTCTGGCTGTTCAGACGAGTATAGCCTACAGTTTTTTTAACTCATGAAGTTTGTTATTATTCACAGCATCCCATAAAGCTTGAAACAACCGTCTCACATAAGTACAGATAGAGGGTCTGAAATCGCTATATGGGATTCGAACAGGATCAACCTCATCATCTTGGCCATTCTATCAGCCTCAGCATTACTTTTGATGCCAACGTGACTAGGCAACCGACAAAACACACTATCAATCTGTTGATCAAATCTACAGTCAGGTAATTGAGAATATTCAATATTTTGGGATGAGTCGAAGTTCCACTTTTAATTGCTTGAAGGACAGTGAATCTGAGAATATGACATATTTTTCCTTTTAATATCGAACTTTTATCTGCTAGTCGACAGGTTTTAGTTTTGGAACTAAAGATAGTAGCACATGCTACTGGGATGACGAGATGAGGTCTTCCCTCTTCAAACAAACGACAGGTAATCCACCGACCTCAATGCGATGACAATTCTTTAAAGCAGCACATTTTTATGTTTTGAAATCGTTATTTCCCAATGTATCAGTAGGCAATTGGTCGATTTTGAGAAGATAAAGCATGCGTAAAAATGTGCGTCATTGGTGATATTGCTAATAGATTCTGAGAGAGAGAGAGAAGAAGGGGTTTTCTTTAAAAAATCGAAAAGATTTTTAACTCCGATAACTTATCCGCTGGTAAACCCAGGACTGCGAAGCGGCCTGGTTGATTTGATGTGATATATTGGATGACACCATGGAAAACTGGGCAATTCAATGTTTCGAAAAGCTTTGTACAAAATTCGCCTATACCACATGATAGTATGCCCACTCAGCTGACACTCCACGAAATGAAATGGGTAGCTTTCGTGTTCTCAGTATTATATATAAATCCCCAAATCGAGTTCTCAATCATTACATTTTAGTCGATGACGTGGTTCGGAAAACGCTCGGGGTCTTAGTTATATGTTAGGGTAAAGCAATCTTAGATCAATAAAACAAACGCATTCTTTAGTCGCTTGAACCGCCCAAGTATAGCCCTCTCGTCTTACACAAGACTTATCTTGAATGGAGTTGACGGAGAAGAATAAACTCGAGGACATCTCTCCCATTGTTCTTAACGTATCATATTGATCTTATACAGAACTATCTAAACTCGGTTTTTTCTTTTCTTCGAAGGGAATCCTGATATGAAAATTGTCCTCCAGGCATAAAACATGCGACCAATGAATATCAATAGTTTTCAATATAGATTAGAGAACCAGATGATGAAAACAACCACTAGTGCTTCATTCAATATGTATTCAGAATGTTGATGTCTCGGATATCTTTGAAACTTGTGGCTCGCTTGAGTGCTCTGTCTTTTCAGGAAATTAATTAAAATTCAGCAGTTGACCTAGTTTCATGAATGGTGTGAAAGGTATCTATTTGGAACGGCGAGTAATACAACGAGCAGATCCGATATTAGATAGCCAGGCGTTGTTCATAGACAATTCCCTCGTCTCTCATCAAACGATTCCATTAAGAAAATAAGGAAGGAGGAAATGTATACTATTAAATGAGCCGTGTGATGGCGAATTCGATGCAGCGAAACAACACGCCCTGATCTTCGAAATGGTGCCCTGTGACTAAGTCGTTGCCACTGTATAGTGGACGATTGTACATAGATGAGAAAGCTGTAAGGGAACGTGTAATGTGCTAGTTACATCTGAAGAACGCCAATTTGTACAAAATGCTCTCTTATAGCAGAGGATGCGTACTAATAAAGAAAGATTTTTCTAATTTCGTTTATTAAATATGGCATTTTGCGAAGATGCCACTGAGCAAAATTGTCACGAAAAGAGAGTCCGTCAACGTCTGGAAACATTGCTGCAACGATTGCTAAAATGTTGCACAAATTAATCGTACCTCTCCATCCTCGAGTCGAAAACAGAAGTATATTTGTGAGGTGTGTAGGACGGCAGATTCTAGATCTGTCGCCTGAATATTTTCGTTATCCTCGATCCATGATATTGAACTTACAACATTAATATTTGTTTCTAGCTCTACCGGATAGTGGGAAAGATCTAAAATAGCTTATCTGATGGTACTACAAATCGGAACATCGTCGACAGACTAAAATGGGGTTTCAGCTACATTTCAATATTTGTGCGGTTCTTCGTAAGAACGTACATCTCGAAGTGTCATAATAAACATAAGAAGCAAGAAAATTTCTTCAATAATAATTTTTGCAGGGATATTAGCTATATTCTTGAAATCTTGTTCATCAGGCATGGCCAAATTGTAGACGGATGTTGCAGTAAAACATGTGTATCATTGTCGAGAGGAAATTGTTTTGAATCCTTCAGTCCTTACTCAATCAACATTAGAACTGGGCTGCATACTCAGCGGGTTATATTCTAGTATCAGTAAAACGGGGAGGCAGTGTTTTCTCACTTTAACCATGTTACCTGCCTGAGTATAGACATTCCGTCTTACGCCAGTCCTTCCACCTGAAGCGAACCCGAGGCACATATCGCAATCAATCTTGACATGTCGCATTGATCTTACTCAGCATTAGTCTATTTTCTTTAACCCTATCTGGCCTGGGCTTTTTGGGACCTGTCCAGGCCTGGGGGGGGGGAGCGGAAATGGCCCCCCCTAATTATTTTTCTTACCCCTTGACCTAGGGAGCTGACACATACCACACTATACCCTTGGGTCAAGCCCAGAAAATGTAAAAAAAATCCAAGATGCCCGCTTTGATGACGTCACAGTGACTTTTCGGTCGTTTTTTTTTCGAATTTTTTGTTTATGCAATTTCTCCGCAAAAACTGCATGATAAATTAGTAAATATTAATGTGATGTGAAATAAAATAGTTTTTACTCACTTTTCATCGCGGAAAAGCAGAAATTTTGAAGAAATATGACAAAAACATCACATTTCTGGTATCCCACGAGGCCGCCATCTTGAATTTACCCATGATCCTCTGCTCGGAGGGTTATGCAAATAGGCTCAAAATGACCCCAATATAAAGTCAAGGAGTTTCAGCTCTCCATTTGTTGTCGTTCCGAAGATAGCGCAGAAAGTTTGGTAGGGGGGCCATTTCGCCAGGCCAGGTAGGGTTAAGAACAGTCTTATGTGACCACTGTCCTGCAGGCACAACATTCAGTGAATATCGATATACACGTAGTTTCATGAAACGATCATCAAAACTAAGCCCCACGTACAGCCACTGTTGTGTTCAATGTACACCAGGAATTTTACCGTTTCAGATGCATTCCGCTAGATACGAATTTCTCAATCACATGAGAAGTTCTCCTCTGTAAACTATTCAACATTCTACAATTGAACTGTATAGCAGTGACATGTCTCCATCACCGACGTCTTGATAAATTCAGACGGTAGATCCGACATTCATAAATCGACCGCAAAGAAAGATTTAACCGTTCGATGATGAAAGTACCTTTATTTACATTATTACTACCAAATAAAGGTAAAAATATCTTTTTAAACTGAATCTGTCGAGACTGAAATTATGGGACCTTGGTGAAGAGCTAAAACTACATACATGTCAACATGCTCAACAATAACGTCTCGTGTGGGCTAGACAGAGAGACTATCTCAGAGGTGACCAATGGTTTGATACTGCGGTTGCTGGCGTGCGCAGATTTGTTCTTTACGGATGAGAGAATTTGTTTCCGATACTCTAACCCCAATTTGCAGCTGTGTGCTGACTGGTACGGACCTGAAAACATGTAGTTTAATACACGATTATCTTCATTTGTTTGTTGTTATGTATGTCTTGACACGTACAGATCGGACGACGTCCCTCTCTTTTGCAGCGCCACGAGCTGAGTGGCGATTTGTTCATTCCCCGGGCAGTGGGCGGTGGCACATGTAACACAGCTGCACCTCTTGAACGCGCGAACATGCCATAGAAACCATCCATGCTAATTCTACCATTAACACGGAAACGTTTGGAGAAAAATTGAGCGGACATTTATTTTACATCAGGATGAATTTATTTACCTTCCTAGTGAGTCGCTATATAGCTGGAATATTACAGAACACGTTATATTTAATTCTCTCTCTTCTTCCTAGTCGATGTAAACGTGTAGTATTTTTCGATATTTGGTTTAGGCATCACCAAAAAAACTTCGCGAATACATCGCTCGACTGTTGATCGGCGGTCTAAAACTAAACATGGAAGAATCATTACACGATAATATTCACTAGTAGTACACGGTGAATCGTACACGGTCAGTGTGTAGTGACATCAGTTTATGCTCAAGAAAGTTACAAAAGGAACTGCGCTATATATGTGAGGGACGCAAAAGCTTCCATGGATAGTCTGAACTTACCCCGTAAACAAATCCCACTACTGCGCGGTTGAGGACATTATTGCCTACAACCTAATTTTGTATGTTCGCGAATTCGAGTATGAAAGATCATTATTAAAATCGTGCACCCCATGAAAATGAATCACATGTACAATTTATCTAGTTAGCTAGTATCCATAATCTGGAGTCCACAGATTATGCTTCCATGGATCACGTCAAGTAGGCTGTGAGTCATGTACTCGCCTTCAGTTAATCCTACCTGTCCTGCCCCTCGAAACTCTGACTTTTTAGATTATCATATTGGGGTCATTCTGAGCCTATTTGCATGCAGAGAATCATGAGTAAATTCAAAATGGCGGCCATGTAGATACCATAAAGGTGATGTTTTCGTCATATTTCTTCAAAATTGTGGGTAAAATCTATTCTATTTCATATCAGATTAGTACTTACTAATATATCATGCAGTTGTTGCGAAGGAAAAACGAAAATTAAAAATTCCCAAATTCTGACCGAAAAATCGTCCAAAAATGCTCCTTTTGAAAACGACGTCAGAGTGACGTCATCGTGGCGGCCATTTTGGATTTTTTTTTTACATTTTCTTGTTGAGCTTGACACAAAGACCTGGTGTGGTAAGTTTCTGGAAAAGAGAAGGAGGGGAATCTATCTTGTATGATTCCGGGACATAATCCCTATCGATCTTTATCGAAACGAT